>CM039734.1:71052536-71207724 GCA_022539455.1 Dendrobium nobile
TTTCAAATCTTTTGTATTTTTAAAGTAAAAATGAATTTGGACATTGCTTTGTTAATTTGGAGCAAAGATTTGACTTTTATTATTGAAAATGTAATTTGTAAGAAAATTTTTTATGTTTGAATAAAGAATTGGACAGCTTTTTGTTCAATTTGTTAAAAATAAAAATATTTTAGGAAAGCAGAAAGCAGCTTCAATTTTAAAATATTTTAATAGAAAAAGGAGGAGAATGCAAGTGCTGTAAAAGGAAAATCTAAATCTTTAGCCTTTAGGGGCTATATTTTTTATTTATTTTCAGATGAATTTTACAAAATGAATGTAGATATTAAGGGGCTATTTGGCATCATTTTTGTTTTTATTTTTAATTTTATTTTTTATATTTTAATAAAAAATAATAATATGATATTATAAATTTATAATATTTTTACTTTTATTTAATAGTAAATAAATTATTTATACGCATGTAGCTGCATTTATTAGTCGGATTACGTGGATGGCTAGCAAGCCTATGAAGCACAATAGTAGCGGTGGCTAAAGCTATTTGTGATAATTATTTTTAATAATAGTCACAAAAAACCTTACAATTATTTTAAGGGAAATTTACATACATACCACTTTATACCATCATATTTACATATCTAACACCAAAAACTTTAATATTACATACATATCACTCTATATTATTTTAATATCAAATATACCACTCATATTTCCTTCATACCACTCATATATTTCATTTCTACCACTCATATTTGATATGAAAATGAACTATAGGTTGTATGTATGTAATATTAAAGTTTTAGATATTAAATATGTAAATAGACTAGTATAAGGTGATATGTATGTAAATCTCCCTTATTTTAAAGGTTTTAAAAATTATTTATATATATATATATATATATATATATATATATATATATATATATATATATATATATATATATATATATATATATATAATAAAAATGATTTTAAACATGTGCTAAATATTTTAATATGTTCAATGAAGAAAAGGAACCGGATATAGGAAGCATATGTTGTTCTATTTTGCTATTTATTTGCTGGTGGAATATTCAAAATTGAATGCGACTGCTCATCACTTTGATACATTGTTACTGAAGAAAAGAATGACTTCGAACACAAAAAACTAAGGCAATGATATGTTTATTGGAAAACAAGCCCCCTATTGGAATTTTTATTAGGTCCGATGTCCTGACGTAGCTCTACGTTCGGATGCCAATAACATGTCACCACGTGCTCTTACTTTTTACCGCGCGGCCCGACGACCCGACCTAGATCGAAACCCGGGGTTGCTATGTTCACGTATTGCTAGGTATTGCTCGGTATTGTTAGGTATTGCTTGACAATAACGAGAAACACTGCTCTGTGAGGACCAATACCGAGCAATACCTAGCAAAACCGGGGTATCGATTGGTATTGGTCTTCACAGAATGATATTTCTTGTTATTGCCGAGCAATACCTAGCAATACCCCAATCTGCACAAATCAGCCAATACATAGCAACTCCAAGTCCGGTCCAAGTCGGATCGTCAGGCCGCGCGGTAAAGAGTAAGAGCACGTGGCACCATTTTACTGGCATCCGAATGTAGAGCTACGTCAGGACACCGGACCTAATAAAAATTCCCCCTATTGAGATATACTCTTACTAATTTAACCTAAAGTAGTATGATGTTGATATTCAAAATATTTTATTTTTAGAACATCTTAATGATAACTATAATTAGGCATTTATTCAAATGAATTTTCCCAACGTATTATATATACTCATTCTTGTCAAAAATTATGGGATAACCCAGCACAATTTTTCCAAGAAGAAAAACATGAAACACAAGAAGAGATAGCCATCGACGATGAAATAGGAGTTGCCAAACTCAACTGCAAAGCCATCACAAACAACAAAGACATTCAATCGAACACTTCCTCTTGGTGCAACTACAGCACTAATAATGTATAATTGATAATTCAATTAATATTACACCTTATTTTTTAAATTTAAATTACCATAACTTTTTTTCTTAACAAACAAAGACTTAGGCTTCATTGACACAGCTTTCGTACTGCTTTTTAAAACGATTTTTTAGTACAAACATTTCAAATTCAAGAAAATTTTGTACTGAAAAGCTGTTTTAGAAAGCAAAAAGAAAATCATCCCAAACGAAGAAGCCTTAAAAATTTTTTATTCAAATATTAAAAACAAAAGTTTTCAACAACATGAGGAGCTTATCACAAGTTGCCTTACAAGTTATCACATTGTTTAATTGAATAGGAACACAAGAGGAATATGCATCTAGGCAACAATGGGAGTGCTTGAATACAAAGAATTCCAGGTTCTCTTTCATTCATTCTACAATTATTCCACATTCACAATTCTCTCTCTCTCTCTCTCTCAATCAGCTTAAAATAAAACTGTTTTCAAAATAAAATTTGACTAAGATATTTTCAATAAAATTTGTTTGCACGTTCTCTTGGAGTTCAAATAATTCTTGAGATTTTGTCTGTTTATGTTTTTATCTTATAAAGCTTTTTTAGCTATTTACATTTTCAACTTACAAATTAAGAAAAATATATTTAAAACTATTAGGTGCTAGAAAATTTAAGAAGATAGAGCCTATTCAATTTCTTAGCTTTGCGCAAAGCTCCAACATGCATAAATAAAAGTCGTAAAAGATTAAAATTTTTTACATGAAAAATCAAAGAAGAAGAAAAAAAAAAACTACGGTGTCAAGCGTAATTGTAATAATCCACTAAATAATAGAAGATATAAGAATCCTCTTTTGCTCATAATTGAAGAAAATAGAATTATGCATAGTTGAGCATAACTATATGATTCCCGTTTCAGGGATTACAAAAATCAGGTATCCACGAATTGACAATTAAAACTCAACAACAAGGTTATATGTTATATTAATAGTCAAGCAATAATGATCTGATTATAGAAATCTGAAGATGATGTTGGCTATTAGCCTCAGTTGTTGTTGACAATGATCATCAGAAAATACATTAATTAATACTTAGACTTCGTTTGGGACCGCTTTTTTACTGCTTCTTAAAGCAGCTTTTTAGTACAAAAATTAAATTTTTTGTACTAAAAAGCTGCTCTAAGAAGCAGTAAGAAGGTCGTCTCAAATAAAGCCATAATCTACGGTTTATAAAATATCTTATTTTTTCTACATTTAAATGAGAATATTAGCTAAATTCTCTCTCTCTCTCTAACATTTGAATCATTACTTTTGAGCTTTGAAAGTCTTAGAAGCTCAAAATGGGAGAGAATGTTAGTGCAGTAACTTTATAATACCCTTTGAATAGTAAACCTATTAAAAAAACAGAATTGAATGTGGAAGGAAACGCTGATTTGCATCTTCAAACATGTAATTTCTTCTCTGCCTCCTTTTATTCTGCAACATGCATGAATTGAAATTCTTGCTATACAAGCTTCATATTTTATGTAGATTTTTCTCTCGCAATAGATATATTAGGAAAACAACTTGAATATGAAATTCTAGAAGGGTTGCTTGAGAATTTTAAATTAATTTTCTTTTCTTTTGAAAGCATCATTTAGTCTTCTAAAAGTAGAAACATGTAAATTAAATAGATTTTTTTGTCATTTTGTTGAAATGTCATGACCGATTCATACGCTTCCAAGTTCTTCTTTCGTAGATTCTTTGAAGCTTCTAACAAATTTGGTTATAAACGGCACTATTTTTTATAGTTTACGATAGGGGAGTTAATATTTGACATGACCTGAAAATCCGACTCGAATCCGACCTGAAAATTTTGGATTTTGGTCAGCCCGTTTTACAAACGGGTTGGGTTCCTGGATTCAACCCATTCGGAAAAATAGGTCGGGTCTGGTTGACCCTGAAATCCGAACTCAATCCGGGTTAGCTCATTTGAAAAAACGCGTGTGAGTCACGTCTCGTCCTGTCCCCTGAAGCGTGCATTGGTGCATGGACGAGTCGCTGACAATGATGTTGTTGCCGACACCGAGCTCGTCGACTCGCCGTCGATGTTTCGGTCGGAAGTTACAATAGCTTAGCGCCTGAGCTTGCCATTCGGTTCCAACACTCGGAATCGTGTCGTGTCGCTGCAGGCGCCGATCTCACCGACTCGCTGACGCCTAGCTCACCCCACCTACGGCCTCACGTTACATTTTTTGAATCAAAATGTGTCAGCGGGTTTGGTCGGGTCAACCTGATAACCCGCACGGGTTTGGTCTGCATTGAAATACCTAGCCTGTTTGCTAAAACGGGTGGGGATAGGGTTGGGTCAAGTAGTGTCTGGTTAGTTTCGGGAATTCGACTCGAACCCGACTCGTGACCAGATTTTGACAGCCCTAGTTCAAGGATCTATTTAAGACGTCTGTAACGTTTTATAAAATTGATTGTATAGTTACTAATATGATTGCAAAAATCATCTATTTTACTAAAAAAAATATTCTAAAATGTAATAAAAAATAATAGAAAAGTGGCATAAACTACGATTGCTGTTTGTGATAGCCCTCCATTTATTTTCCCACCTGATTCACTTTTTGTCTTTTTGATCGATCTCCCTTAGTCCAAATATACGCTCTATATGGAGCTTTTATTATGTACGGAGGCCAAACGGGAGAATCGTCCGGTTAAGCACTGGTTAACCAGCGGTACCGAGTGCGAGTACCGAGCTGGGTATCCACCAATGAGGTGACGTGGTCTATTTTTATAGGTCTCTGGACGCCCTCTGTACTCCACACAGAATAATTCTTCTGCTCTATGACGGTCTGACCCACTCTCTCAAATCTACTTCCCCTCTGTCGCCCCCACATCGGCTGGCCTCCCCCACCCAACAACCCACCTTCCCCAGTAGCCACCCCGCCTTTCTCAGCTATCTTCCGCCCGCCTCACGTTCATTTGCCTAACTCGCCAAACCACCTTCTTCACATCACTGAAAGAAATAAAATCAAAATCAACATAATCGCCACCAATAATAGCCTCATTAATCAGAACCTTAGAGCTTTAATTATTGAAAAGACCACATAAAATTAAAATAAAGGGACTAAGAAAATGGAAGCTGCCAAGCTCAACATTGATACATCACAGACATTGATCCCCTCTACCTTAGTTGTCTGACTAAGGTTCATTCGATCTCCATCACTTGACTACAGTCCTACTGATCAAACGAACAAGCCAACATTCTTTTGAGAATAACTCTCATGTCATTGAATTCTTCCAACTCCAACCATAAAATGTGTTTTATACAATGTATATTTGTTACATTGAGTCAAGACATTCCCTCGAGGAAGAACATCATTTGTAATCAACTACAAACACTAGTAGAATCATTTCAATTAGGACATACCCTATGATTTTTTCCCTTTTCAAAGTTTTCCATATAAAAATCTTGTTGTCGCTTATGACTCTTGCTTCCCTCTCTTGTATCTTTCAATGTGTTGGATCTTCGTACAAAACTGAGGCGCTAAACTCTATATATCTTCAATGTCGTAAATGTTCTGACATGCAATAAACATCTTCATCAACTTCATCATTATTAATCATGAATCAATGAGAAGAACAATAAGGGAGATCATTGTTGGTGGAGAAAACTCATCAAGCTAAGATGATAACAAAGAGTGTAAACAAAAAAAAAAAACAAGTGTGCACGTTAAAGTTTTCCAAGGAGAGAGACGGGAAAGCCCCAGTCAAGTTGGCTACTCGGTGAGGAGATGGAAGGAACATTGTAAGAAAAAATAGTCAAGAATCAAACATGACACAATACACTTTTTATGATGGTTCAATCAAAAGAACTGTACCCACTATGAGGCCGGTTGGAAAGTTAATGTTTTATTTTGTGATCAGATACAAGGAAAGCATATTAAGAAGTGAGAAATTCCTTTATAATTTGGAATAAAAATTTCTTCCTTTCAAGAGAGAAGGAAATCAAGGAATAAAGGATGGGAGATTTTTATTTAAGTAATAGTGAAATTTGGTGTCTTTGCTTTCCTTTAGAAGAGGAAGCTTCTTGAATCTTTTTTTTTTTTCCTCTTGGTAAAGCCTTAGTGGCACTGAAACTAGAGCTGTTAGAGTAGTAGGTATTTTGATGCAGGAGAATGATTACAAGGCATGAAGCCTTTATTAATTGGTACAAGCTATGAGGGCAATTGGAAATAAGATTATACCTTACAGGAAAGTCAGCAGTTTGTGGCAGATTTGCGGTAGATTTTATGGTGAATTATTTTTTGTCAAAAATAATTACGAATTTGTGACGGAAAGTATTGATAATTTTTTGCGGCGGAATTTCCACTGCTTATTTGCGGCGTAAATTGTCACCACAAATCAGCCGCAAACTAAGCTATAATATAAATAAAATAAAGCTTTTCAATGTATTTTGTCTTCTCGACCGAGTGGAGAAGGGAGATGATTTACGAGTAGAGCAGGTTCAAATCTAGATCAGGCGGGAGATGGCGCCGGCAATTTGGTTAGGCTCGGGCAGTGGACAGTCTAGTCAGGCGCGGGCAACCCACCTGGCTAGATAGAATTTGTGGTATTTTTTCTTTATTTTTTGGCTGAAATTTTGCCATAAATCAACCGGAAATATTTACCAAAAATTTTCCCACTGCAAATAATTTTACGATGCCACTTTTTTACGTCGAATTATATTTCACCATAAATCATATTTTGGGACAGATTTTACTTATTTACCAGAGAATTTGCCTTTTCTTGTAGTAACAGGGACACAGATGTTGATTGGGTATGATCGTGGAGACCAGGGCTTGAATGATATTGAAATAGTGTCCACGCAAAGAAAATAAGCTGACACATTGTATTGTCTTGGATTCTGACCTTAGTGTGAGTCATTGGAGCACTGCACCTTAGTGATTATTTGTGTCACTTGGCAGGAAAGAAGTTTGGGTCATGAAGGGATCAATTTATATTGAAAGCACATCGAGCTTCCCTATAAGAGAAAGTGGAGGATGGGATAGAGGAGATCTCTTGTGTAATATCCGATATGTAGGAGGCGATAAAAGATATGACCTTTCACTATAAGAAAGTCGGGTTTTTGCGTCGAAAACCAAATTTCGGCAATCTAAATAGAATCAGTATTACAACACTGTTAAAATATTATTAGTTCTTCTACATCAAAAACTCTTAAACATGCAAAAAACAGAATTAGTATTCTCACTGTCATGCTCGACTGATGCAAAAAAATGACATAATGTATCAAGAAGTAGACCCACATTCTAAACTTTGTGATCTCTACAACATAATGGATAACACTGAGCTAATATGTGACTTAGGAGGATAACCCCAATTCATTTATATAACATAACATAAATTGATATTAGTTTGGTCGATATCTTTTTTGTTTTTTTTGGGTCATATTTATAACTAAGTGGAACTTTTAGGTCAGCAATCAATTCAAGTTGCATAAGAAATTAATAAAATGCTCTTAAAATATGAAAAGAAATTTGTATACAAAATAACTAAGTCAATTGCACATCTGTAATTTTTTTTTTTCAAATAAAACATGATATGAATCTAAAAAGTGAAATTATGAAAGATATGATCAATTATGTCATAATGCACTTCAATAAATGCATGGTATGGCTTGAATTATGAATGATCAAGAATCATATGTATGATTATTCGAAAAGCATCATTGAGTGCATGATGTTGTCGCATGCTTATAAGAGCATCTCATTGATGAATTATGCACACATACAAAGTTGTTATCCCTATAAAATCAATGTATACTCATAACCACTTAGTTTAAGCACTCAAGGTGTAAGTTTACTATTAATTTGGCCAGGTTTAGATCGTTTATTGATGAAATCCTGCAGTTCCTTCTAAGAAATTTGCAGGTATTTAATCCGGTAAATCCGCCTGAAATATTTCCAGCGTATTTGTTTCGACGGAATTAAATTTCCGGCTCTCGAATTACCGTTGGACAATTTTTTGGTAGAAATTTGCAGGAAAATGCATTCTACCGGTGGATTCCGTCCGCCAGTAATGGTTGATTACCAATTTTAATTCCTGTAGTGTGCTTAGCTCAATCATACGAAAATCTTTGAACTATGTTGGCTTACCTTAAGACTCTCATCTCGCCATGTATGCATCAATTTTCTATAGCATGTAATGTGTGCATAAGGACATTAAGCAATATATGTTAACACGAGTACTTATTAGCCCCCTAAAGATATATCCCTATGCCATTTGCCATGTGTTGTTCTTGCTCCATTCAAGCCACCATCTATTACCCCATGGATAGGACCATATCACTCATTCTATAACAGCCACCACGCGTCCACCATTCAGGTTGCCTAAAGGACCCTTGCTCCTATCAAGCAACAACCACAAATATACCTATGTCAGGCCAATTCAAGATGTTTTGTAAATACTCCAGACATTCTCTACACTTCTTTGTAATTAGTGTACTGTTCACATTTTTATGCAGTTAATATCAATCTTCCGACGGTTTTGAAAACTAGCCGCGGTTTTCTAGCGGTTAACAAACTGACAGTATAAACTGCGTAGGAAACAAATTGCGGCGGTCATTTTCAGGCGCTAAAGGTTCCGGCGGCTTTCTAACGGCCAACACAACTGGTAAATTCCGGCGGTCATAACGCAGGCGACCACCGGTTCATTACCGGCAGCGTACTGGCTACCTTAAACGCGGTAAACTACCGGCGGTTAAAATAAATTGTCCGGTATCGATGTTTTCAGCGGCAAAACCGCTGGTTAGCCGCTGGAAACATGTAGCATTTAAAGCTAATGCTCGCTGTATTGCTTTTCCTTTCCTTAATCTGAAGTAGTTTGAGATCGACGTCTCTCATAGTTTTCTTCTGAATGCATACCATGTTTCAGACGGGTACAAGAATCATGCTTTCACATGATGGGAAGAGGAAAATGACCAACTTTCCAAGGAGGAGAAATTTCTATCGCATGTTATTTTTTCAAACTAAGCCAATATAGCTGGCCACAAACCATAAAAAATCCACTGCTCAGTCTTCACCACCCACCAAAACCATGGAAATCCATGAAAAGACTTCAACATGCCTTCTAAAGCAAACTTTCAATACCTGTAGCGCTGTAAAGTAAAAGATAGAACTGCTCACAATGAAATTAAGAAAAAAATATGTAGAAGGTTTTAACGGTAACTTAATGGTAATCTGACTCGACTAGCTCCATTGATCAAACGTATGAATTAATTATTGTTCCGCTATTCACACTATGAGGAAATCCCCCATAACTTTCCCCTCATTTGTCATTTATTATCATCTTAGACTTGATAAATAGACAAGCAGCACAATAGTCAGCTTTGATTCTACCTTTTCACTCTAAATGCAGTCCTAAATCAACATAATAGCTGATAACAGCGTGATTAGAGGCTAAATTAGTACTAATTCGGTATATAATTTTACTGGCAGTCAGTCTAATGAAGCCCCGTGTATACTGTACCGTTCACCCATATTCGTTCAAACAAATTATACGAATTAGTGGTCAAGTGTGAGGAGAGAGAGAGAGACTTCAAACATTTCAAACCGACCATGAAGTCCAAATATTGAACAAAGAAACACGTAGGGCTGATTTTCCATGCAAAGAATGTTTTACTCTTCTCTGATCTTACCTCTTCGCTGTCAATATTAGTGGTCAATTAGAATGCTATTAAGAAATTAAATTAATGCTTCGTACTTCTCAACATATATATGTGATCATGATGGTCGTGGATCATGGTCCATAACTTAGGTTTCGTTTGGGACGGCTTCCTTCTTGCTTCTTATACTAATTTTTTAATATAAAAATTATTAAAAAGTTATTTTAAAAAGCAGGAAGGAAGCTATTCCAAATGAAACTTTAATGCTTGCATAAACCATGCATGAATGGTTCATCATGCATCCATGAGAGCTGGAAATTAAGCATGCATGATAAACCAAAAGTTGAACTTTGAATTGAATCTACAGTCAAATCAACCCTTTTTTGCCCACTCACTAAATTTCCAAACATAACCCACAACGTGATGATCACGTGATCCCTCTCCTATATAAATCCCAACGCCAACCTTCCCTCCTCCACCTTGCAGCTACCACCTTCATTCAATTCTTCTGTGAGATCTACAATAACTGTGATCTCGATAAAGTGATCATGGAGAAGAATTTGAAGCCGAGAATAGCTATTATAGGCGGAGGTATTAGTGGCCTGGCAACTGCAAAGCAGCTGCTCCCATTCGAGCCGGTGCTGTTCGAAGCCACCGACTCGATCGGTGGTGTGTGGAAGCACTGTGCCTATCGATCGACAAGGTTACAGACGCCGCGACCCGACTACGAGTTCTCAGACTACCCATGGAAGAATCGGGCAGACCCGAGCTTCCCAACCCACACAGAAATTGTGGATTATCTTCATGACTATGCTACAACCTTTGGTCTGTGGCCTCTCATACGCTTGAGGTCCAAGGTTGTAGAGATGAGATATCTTGGTGACTCGAAAAAGGCCGGTTTCACGCCTTTGTGGGGGGAGGATGGACAGCCATTTGCCGATCAGCCAATCTGGGAGCTTGGGGTTGCGACCGGTGATTCCCATGTCATTGAGGTTGCTATATATATCTGAATATTTCCATTTATAATATCCTTAATTTCTTTCACAGCCAATTACAAATATTTATATTATTTGACCTGATTACATGATTTATGATTGGTTATCTGCATTATTAATTTCACCTTCATCAAGATTTTTTTGATAAGCCCAACCATATCTGTCCTATAAAATTAACATTTTTACTTTTCTACCTATCTTGACTAAGCATTGACTTCCTATATAGAACATGTTTTCAAATAGGACAAGTAATAATATATAAAAGTCAAACACAATCTTTTAATAAATTACCATCCCCAATAATTAAGGAATGTGAAAATAAACCAACACTTTTATTATTATTATTATTATTATTATTACTATAATATGTAAAAGTATCAAGCTAATATATAAATGCTCCCTCCTTTTTGTAAGGCATATATCTTTTATGGTAATATATATACATATGTAATGTTATAAGTATGTTAAATTTTTATGAAAAAAATATAAAGTATAAAATAATGCAAAAAATTTATGAAAACTAATAAGAGAAATATAAACTAAGCCCATTTAATAATTTATCCATATAAAAATATACTTAATATATAATATTGTAAATAAAATGATTGGATAATGTTTTCAAATAGTGAAGATTTTGATAGAGAAAATATAAGTGATATGTGAAGGAGAGATGCTATCAATTATAAGTTTTTTATCATTTTATATTTAATATTTTTATAATAAAACTCTTTTTTCTTAATCATCAATTTTGGTCCCAAGACTGACTAAAAAAGATTGAAAGTATTTTTAACATCGTCAATTTGTTCCCCACATTTGATTAAACATCTCGTATTGCATCTTCAAATAGTTGAGATAAAGATAGTACTATTGCAAAAGATTAACATAATAATTTAAATGATGCCAAGTCTTTTACTATATATACATATGATTTAGGTTTTGGTTTTGTTTGGGACGGGAAGCAGTAAGAAATTAAGCCGTCTCAAACGAAACCTTTGTTTGGAACAGCTTTCTTACTGCTTTCTAAAACATCTTTTAGTGCATAAATTTCTTGATATTTATCTAATTTTAGACCTATATTACTCAACTATGACAGTGGTACAAATTTGAATTTGTGGTGATGTGCATTGGAAAATATGGAGACACCCCAAAGTTGCCGGTATTTCCAAAGGGAAAGGGACAAGATGTATTTAAAGGCAAGGTGATGCATGCATTGGATTATTGTAAACTCAATGAAGAAGAAGCCACAAAGTTGATGAAAGGAAAGAAGGTTGTGGTGGTTGGTTACAAGAAGTCAGCAATTGATTTGGCCACTGAATGTGCCCAAGTAAACAAAGGTAATTAATTAAATAAGTAATTATCAGTTTTACATTTAAGTTTGATTATATATACATATAAACCAAAAGATTATTTACAATAAAAAATGTCAAAATATTTTTAGCAAAATTTATATTTATAAGCCCACTTTCATATTTTGTTGTTTTTTATTATAAATTTATTATTCTAATTGGAAATTCTAGCTAGCTATATCTGCAAATTATTTAAAAATGTGGCTTAGCTTGGATTTTTCATCTTTTTTTTTCAAAAATATTGGCTTAAGAAAATTAATTAAGTTCAAATAATAATAAATAGGTGTCTATGTGTGTATAAGTGTCAATAGAAAATAATTATGTTCAAATAATAATAAATCTCATTTCATCATTTTTGTGTTGCTTTCTCCTTTTATAGCAAAGATTGCGGTTCAATGATTTTGCTTAATTGCATGGAATTTTTGACATATATCTCAAAGTAAATCAATATTAGGTTTCGTTTGGAATAGCTTTCTTATTGTTTTCTAAAACAAGCAGTTTTTTTATTCAAAAATTTCTTTAAAATAACGGTAAAAAACAATAGCTAAAGCCAATCTCAAATAATGCATAAGAAGCCTCCATGATTCTTCTGAGAAATTTCTAAGAAACTAATTTCTCACAATACTTTTCATATATTAAAATCACCATGCTTTTTGTCAAGTTAACTTCTAAGCAAATTCTTGTATTATAATAATTATTGGATATTTCATGTACTGAATTGAAAAGTTTTTTTTCCCTTAAACTATAACCATTTGTCTCTCCAAATTAATCTTCTCATAAAAGCAATTAACTGTATACTTTTCAAGTCATAATCGGACTGTTAAGCATTTGTTGTTATTAGATAAATAATTGGTTGACTTGTATGCATTCAAGAAGGCTGTTGACTTGTGTTTTTATCTGTTGACTAGAAATTTAGGGTCAAGCTTACTTTTATTGAAAAAAAGAAATATTTTTAACATGCAGGGCCAGATGGTCAACCTTGCACGATGCTGATAAGGACATTGCATTGGACTGTGCCTTCCTACTCCATATGGGGCCTCCCCTTCTCCCTTTTCTACTCAACTAGGTTGTCTCAGTTCCTTCATCCAAGGCCAAATCAAGGCTGGCTTAGAACAGCACTCTGCCAACTCTCAACTCCATTGGTATACACCGTACCCTTATAATCTATCAATTTCTCTAAATAACAATAATAATAATAATAATAATATTATTATTATTATTATTATTATTATTATTATTATTATTATGAAAAATAATAAAAAAATGAAAAACTTTGTTGTGTTTTAGCAATATCAAACAAAAATATAAGGATTGTAATTTTCTATAAAATTAACTGCGAAATTATTGTCTAAGGCTACATTTGATATGACTTTATTACTGCTTTTTAAAATAGTTTTATAGTATAAAAATTTAAAATAGCTTTCTAGTACAAAAATTTTAATTTTTGTATTAAAAAATTGTTTTAAGAAGCAGTAAGAAAGCCATTCCAAATGAAGCCTAAGTATTTAACATTTTGAATTATTTTTACAAGTGTTATAATTTTTTATCATAATTTAATGAATTTAGATAAAGAAAAACATTCTACCACCAAAATTTTCAAAAATAATTAAAATTTATTATTAAACAAAAATGGGGCAGTTATTTGTAAAATGAAATTATAAGAAAGTTTTCACAAATATATATCTTACTTATATTGCACATAGGAATAATTACAAAGACAAAAGAGACTCAAAACAATAAAACTGTCACAAGCTTACTCTTTATTTTCTTATCTCTATGAATAAATATAAATTTTAAATATTTAAATCGGATTAAAAATAATATTGATATTAATTTTTATAGTAAAATACATATTTTCCTCCATGATTTACATATATTAATATTTTGGTGTTTCTTGCAGAGGAAGGGTGTCTCGAAATTCATTGAGTCATATCTAACTTGGAAACTTCCACTGAACAAGTACGGGTTAAAGCCTGACCATCCCTTTGAAGAAGACTACGCCTCCTGTCAGATGGCCATATTGCCGGAGAACTTCTTCTCAGAGGCGGATGAGGGAAGGATCAAGTTTGAGAAAACAGAAAAATGGTGGTTTTGGGAAGGAGGGGTGGTTTTGGAAGACAGGAGAAAGCTGGAAGCTGATATCGTCTTCCTCGCCACCGGTTTCGACGGCAAGAAGAAGCTCCGATTGGTTCTTCCTCAGCCCTTCTCCGGCCTCTTAGAGGATTCCTCCGGCGTCATGCCTCTCTACAGGCGAGTAAATAAAGAATTTATGTATGTTTACAATATAATATTTTTAGTGGTTGTTACTGAGATTAATATTGTAATTAATGACACAGGGGAAGCATAAATCCATTGATTCCTCACATGGCCTTCGTGGGTTATATTGAAAGCGTATCGAACCTGCACACAGCAGAGCTGAGGTGCAAATGGCTGGCAAGGCTGCTTGAGGGGCGGTTCAAGCTTCCAAGCGTTGAAGAAATGTTCTCACAGATAGGTCAGGAGACAGAGATAATGAGGAAGACGACGAGGTTCTATCGTCGCCATTGTATCTCCACCTTCAGTATCAATCACAGCGATGAAATATGTGAGGAGATGGGGTGGAATTCATGGAGGAAGAAGAGCTGGCTAGCTGAGGTCTTCAGCGCTTATAACAATCAGGACTATAAGGAAGACGATGGTGATGATGATCATCATGACGAATGATTCATATATTATTATTTACAAAGATGCGCGTTATAAAGGAATTGAAATAAATATGTTCTATTATTTAATGAAAAATAAGGTTGAATAATTATCATATTCCAAGTGTGTAAGTTTATTTATTTATTTCATTTTGAATAAATTTACTAATTTGATGTTGTTTTGCAATATGAAATGATGAGTACCCAATCGGCCAAAATAAAATTAAAAAAATTAAATAAATGAGAGATTAATACTACAACAACAACAATAAAATCAAATATTTATCGTGAGGACGACTACTTGAATTCTTTTTCTCTAATAAATTCTATTGAGGAATAATTATTCTGTGTGGATGTCATATCATTTGGAGATCAATTAGAATGTGTCAAATCACCCCTATGATTGGTCTCCGTACTGCATTATGCATTCGGTCTCCGCATAGAATAGTTTCTCTCTATTAATAGTTAAATTCTCATTTAAATCTTGATACGACATCGCAAAATTATCTTGATCGGGCACGAATCTCGAGGCAAAAGCTAGTTGGAAACTTCAAAAATTAATTTTGGAAGCACCCGAACTCCGATTTCAACGAACTTATATTCAAACTGAGCGTCTCGGAAATACGAACCCAACGACACCAAGATCAACCCAATCCGAGCCCAAATGAGTCCGAATCAAGGGTTCAAAGCGCTGTTGGAAGGTTCAAACCGCAATTTGAGTTACCAAACGGTCTCCGATTTTGACAAGCTTATACTCGAATCGAACGGCTCGACGAGACGAATCCAACGAGCCCAAGATCATCGAATTCCGACATCATTAAGGCCTTCAAACGTCCAACGAACGGTGCATGATCAAAGGATTCGATATCGACCGTCCATTCAAACCACTCCCAATTCGCCCTTGATCTTACGCCTATTTACGGGCTATGCCACTCCAGAAAAACTATAAATAGAGCCCTCATTCTATACCAAGAAGACTCAAGTGAAGAGAGAGAAAAAGAAGAGAAGAAGAAGCTAGAGAAAGGGGAAAAGGAGATTTCTCACCTTCTCGACCACCGCCGGAGCTCTTCCTGCCGCCTGAAGACGCCAGAACTCTGCCGGATTTTTTGGAAACGCCGGGAATTTGCAGAACTTTGTAACTTTGTGAGAAGTTGATTGTAAATTGATCGTCTTGATTTGTAAGACGAATCAACCTTTGTACTTCAAACAAATACTAGTGGAACTTTGCAACTGGGCGAGACCCCGTGGTTTTTTCCCTCTTTTGGGTTTTCCACGTAAAAACCTTGGTGTTCATTTTCTCTTTTCTGTTTGTGTGTGGAATACTCGTGCAACGCTAAGACGAATATTTCCTAATTCTACTGCTGCGTATATTCTAGCACGCAACAAATCTAATAAAAAAGAGTATTTTTAATAACTTTCTAATCAAACCTTTAAGGTCTACCTTTATTTTTCTTTTTTTTTATTTTTCTTAATATAGTTAGATCTAATACTAGATCATCGTCGAAGGGTGAACGTTTTATGCGAGGATAGGTTGGGGTTAGGGGCGGAGCCAGAAATTTTTTTGAATGGGGGCACAAATTAGTGCTAGCCATTAAATTACTTTCAAAATACTATATTTCTTTAGTGTAATATCAAATTATGAGAAATATTTTTAATAAAAAAAATACATTCAAGATTACATTTGTTCCTGAAAAAAACATAGATATATCACTTTGTAGAATGTTATTCATTAAGAAATGATCGAATATTTCTCCCATAAGATTGTTAATGAATTAAGTTCAAATAAATTAATTTTATGCTTAAAATTATTTAATTTACATTAATTATATTAAGTCTTAATTTTGAACTATATTTAGATTAATCAAGCATAAATTAGTATAAGATAATATTCTACTTAATTCTAAATTAAATTTTTATTAAATTAATTTGACATGATGATTCACATTTAGTTAAAGAAAATCACAAATAATACAAAATTATAAAGTTAATATTATTACTAAGATTTATTAAAATTATTTATTAATTAATTAACTTATTACAACATACTTTTATCTAATCTTTTTTTGAAATATAATATTGTCTTATTTAAAAAAAAATAAGAGGTCTAATTCTGGCACATGGGCGGTTGTCATAGGCACAATGAGGGGAGAGAATTTTCCAAAAAAAAAAACAAAAGATTTGAGAGAGATATATAAAGTAAGAGAGAGAGAGAGAGAGAGAGAGAGAGAGAGATTCTAATGTCAGCAGGAAAAAAAATGAAGGCAGAAGCACGGCCTAAACTTAGAACTTTTATTAGGTCCGGTGTAAGGACATAGAGGAACGTCCTGTCGGAGGTAAAATTCCACCAAAAAATTCGGTATTAGCTCGGTATTGCTAGGTATTATTTGATAATAATGAGGAATACCGCTCTGTGAAGACCAATACCGAGTTATACCGAGCTATACCGAGCAATACCGAGTTTTTCCTAGGAAAAACTCGGTACAACTTTTGTATAGCTCGGTATAACTCGGTGTTGGGTCTTCACGTGATGGTATTCCTCTTTATTGTTTGGTATTGCTCGATATTTGCTCGATATTTCTCGTTTTTTGGCGCGATTTGGCCTCCGACCGGAGTCGGAGGACGTAATAATTGTTCCTAAACTTATATCTGCTAATGTTTGTATTAATATAACTTAAAATGGTCTGATTAATAATTATTGGGCAGGGACCAGTGGGGGGCCCGTGCCCCCAGGGCCCACTGTAAATCCGCCCTTGGTTGGGGTGGACATAAAAAGACAATGAAATAAAATAGATTGTGCCTTTAATCACACTTAAATTAAGTTTTGATTTCATAAGTATGATTGACGTTTTAGTCAATCATTATCAATTTCCTCCCAATTATTGAATGATATTGGTACAGAATTAACAATTAACTTTAATTAGCGTACTTCCAACTCTTTCAATCCCTTCAAAATCCAAAAACCAACAGAAACGAATTCTGATAACAAATTGCGCTTAAGCAAAAACAAATAATTAGTGAAAGACAGGATAGGAGAGTGATGGCATGCTTAATTAGTCTTAATCTTTGATTTAGTAATAGTTACACTCGTGCACAAAATCAAGGAAAAAAAATCATTTTAATGCACAATAATTTTCCTATTTATGAATTTACCTTCATCTTTTATGCAATCAAACCTTCATTTTCATGAGCAAGTTAATCACCAAGTTAAGGAGAAAGAAAAGAAAATTAAAATAATGATAAAGCAAATTTTAATGTTTTTTTTTGTGTGTCGGGGGGGGGGGGGTGTAAAATTTGAGAGCTTATTGGAACATGTTAGTGAAATTATTTCTTAGGACTAGATTGTTTTTATTAACTTATAAATATGCAAGTATTTTAGTATGAAAGATCATTGATGAATATATATCCCTTTTGAAGCTCTCAACTTAGTTTGTTCCATGGATTGGGAGTCCCTTCTAGTAGATCAGACTCTTCCGCTGATCAGCTAAATCAGTTGGTATAAGTGACTGGAGCTTGTGAAAAATGACGAACTGTCGAAGAATATGGACTATTGATAATCATAGAAGCCGAATAAGATGAGTAGTTGACGATGCTCGACGTCAAAGAAGTTGGGCTGTCTACGATAATAGAAGCCATGAAGCCTTATATGCAGCTCAAGTGAAGGCATCACTTAATCGAATAGACAATTAACTTTTTCTATAAAGAGAATACGAACGTTGTCACCAACCATGTCAACATCTTCGCCTTCGCTCCTTTCCTCCACTTTCTCACGCGATCACAAATAGATTCACAATCAACCAACCATCGTCCACGATTACCCTCCGCTCGAACTTCCACTTCAATGACAAGATTCTCCGCCCGATCATGATGTTCTCAACCATCTCGAGACCATGGTTCGGGACTCGCCTCAGCTGCAACACGCGATTTCCCTATCAGATGTCTCGAGTAACCGAGCAA
Organism: Dendrobium nobile; assembly: GCA_022539455.1. Lineage (NCBI taxonomy): Eukaryota > Viridiplantae > Streptophyta > Magnoliopsida > Asparagales > Orchidaceae > Dendrobium > Dendrobium nobile. Next base: position 71,071,098 of record CM039734.1, read on the forward strand.
TTATTACGTCCGGTCACCGAATGCGTTCAGAAACCAATAACCACACGCCACGTCACCCAAAACTCGGTATTACTCGGTATACATTCGGATACATTCCGATTTCACCGGATGTAATAATTGCTCTGAGTAACCACTCTCGATTCCCCCTCTATTTTCTCCTGTGATCTGACCCCACTTCCTCCAGCACCACCTGGGCCCGTCGACCCGCTTCCAGCACCTGATCAAAATCCATGCACTTACGCGCGACATTGCCCGTCAAATTGAGCTCCTTCGCTTTTGCATATGATCGTGACTTCGTCTAAATCAATCTCGATCACCCAGCTCGCACTACAACACCCGAGCAGCGAATCCATGCCTGCCGATAGGGGTGTAAACGAGTCGAGTCGAGTCGAGTTTTGGCCCTTATCGAGCTCGGCTCGTTAGATAGAAACCGAGCTCGAACTCGAGCTCGAGCTCGAGCTCGACAGTCGAGCTCGAACTCGAGCTCGACAGTCGAGCTCGAACTCGAGCTCGTGTCACTGTTAACGAGCTCGAGCCGGCTCGCCAGCCATGGGCGGGAATTTTTAAATTTAGGCGGGATTTTTAAAAAAAAATTAAAATTAGGCGGGATTTTTAAACTTTAAGCGGGATTTTTAAAACTTAAACAAATTTTTATAAAAATATGAAATATTTCACTTTTAAATAAAATTTAGGTTATTATTATTGTTATTTTTTAATATTTAAATTTAATAAATAAAATAAAATTATTTTTAAAAATATTAATATTTAATCGAGCCGGCTCGCGAGCTCACGAGCCAAGCCGGCTCGAGCTCGAGCTAGTTTACTAAACAAGCTCGAACTCGAGCTCGAGCTCGACTCGCGAGCTCGATAAGCTCGGCTCGCGAGCCCATAAACGAGTCGAGCTCGAGCCGGCTCGGCTCACTTACACCCCTACCTGCCGATGAGCGCGATAACGCGCCTGACATCCAACCCAGTCTCGTTGCCGTGATTCCATGTCTGATTCCTCTCACCACCAGACTTGAGATCTTACCCAGCTCCCTGGCCCAATCTCTTTGCCCCCCTCTGTGGAGCAACCTTGTTCCGCCACCAGTTTTCACATCTCAACCGACTCCTACTCCCACCGCCCCTGCACTAATTTCTCTTCCACCCCCTACAGTGATCCCTTCCTCCGCTTCTCAGCCCCATCTCTATTTTCATCATTCTCTTTTGTCTATAGTTACAGTACCGCCACCAACACTTCCTGCACTACAAGTAAAATCATTACCGACGGAATTTTCTGATGAAAAACAACGAGATAGTTTTTCAATGGAATTTTCCGGCGGATTTTTGGTGGCTTCTCCAATTTTTCGGTGGATTTTAAATAATTTAACTAAAATGATTTAAATTTTAACTATTCAAATGATTTAAAAAATTGATTAAAAATAATATTAACTATTTCCTTAATTCAAGTAAAAAATTTTAAAATTAAAAATATTATTTAAATTTTAATTTATTTTATTTTTTAGTAATTAGTAATTTTTAAATTATTTTAATTAATTATTAAGTTAAAATTGGTTTTAGTTAAATTTTAATTGTTATTGTTTATTTTTAATTAACTTTTATTTTAAAATTAATTAGTTATTATTAATTTTATTTTTAAATTAATTATTAATTTTAATTTTTATAATTAAATTAATTAGTAAATTTAATTTCATTTTGCATCATTATATACTTTAAATATAAAAAAGGACAATGAAAACGTAATTTTCCTGTAGTGCCACACTTCTACAAATATCTCTTACATAAGTTTTGAATAATTTAGTTTCTAAATATGCAAGTATTGTAGTAGGAAATATCATTGATGAATATATATTTCTTTTGAAGCTTTAAGCTTAGTTTATTTCTTTAATTGGGAGTTCCTTCTAGCATATTCAATTCTTCCGCCGATTCACTACATCAAGAACCATGTCTAGCTTCATTACCGAATTAGTACGGAAAAAAAACTAGACACTAAAAAGCTAGATTTATAAGACAGAAAAAAGCGATGATACAATAGAAATTGACATCAATATCATATAGATGATGTAGTTAAAGCCAAAAGCACTCAACTCACATTGATCTAGTGGTTGTGAGTTTTGATTATCAATCAAGAGGTCTCAAATTTTCATGTTTGATTTGAAGGTTTGCATACCTTGGTGCAAGTTAAGTGCATCTTTTTCTCTCCGTTATGCGTAAATTGTGAAGCGAAGAGAAGTAAATTGTGAAGCGAAGAGAAGCAAGTAGAAAGTAAGAGAAAGAGATTTGTACTATTTCTCCCAAAATTTAATATGAATTTATTGGTGGGGTGTGGCTGAAGTGCATTTTCTATTTCTTATTTTGTTTCGCTCCATAGTTTTATTCCCAACATTCTCCACAAAAACTAGTAAAAGGTTCTGCTTCCAGCCTCTGCAATCTCATCAATATCCAGGCTGCAAGGCAATAAATCTGTCCAATCGAATTAAGTACTACAAGTTTCAAAATCAATACACGATCGAAGTTCAGCCTATATTTATTATGAGATCAAGCAAACTATATTCATTCAACAGTACTATAATTAAGTAATCTTGTTTTCCAAAGATCTATAGCCATGCCAAGAATATGATCCCCTTACCATGGCAAAGTAATATCTTGCAGCTTTTCATCCATTTGATTCTCTGAGAGATTGTCATCCGTCCCTGTTTCATTGCCCAGCAAAACTGGTATCTTCATCACTTCACTGAACATCTGAAATGGATCTCCTTCTCTGTTCACAGTGCTGTCGTCATCGACCTCCATAGCCTTCAAAAACTTGCTCCACAAGGCCGTCTTAACCGAATTCATCATATCGTTCCACTCGATATCATGCTTCTCGCTTATCGATCTGATTTCATCCATCTCTTCATCTCCCATTACTGGATGCAGAGTCTGGTAGTGGTCGGGCAGGTTCAAATTAGCCATGCCGGCTGTTGAAGAGGATGAAGATGATGTTGATGTTGAGGATGATGTTGGTTGCTGAAAGACAGGAGATTTGTTGTTATTGTTGATGTAGCAGAACAGGGGAGTTTCAACGTTGTTGAAACTTTGGAAATTGAGGTTTAGGCCCAATGGCTGGTGAAGGAGAGGGGATTTGATCAGATTATCAGAAATAGGTGGGGAGAAGGGGAAGAACAAGAGAAAGGAGACATGTAAGAAGACTGCAGAGGGTAGTTTAGTGCTATGTGATTTGGTTTAAGAGTATCCATAAGTAAGCCAAAGTGTGGTTTTTGTGAAGGAGGAGATGTTGGCTGACACAATTTCTCCTTCTGTTGTTGTTCACTTGCTTTTTTCATAGCTGCTCTATGGAGCTTGAGAGCAGTGACAATCTCTCTTCTTGCCTCTGCCATGTTCATTCGCCTTTCTTGATAAGGTCTGCCGGTGTTCAATCTTCTTCTAACTTGTTTCCTGGCTTGGCGAGGAATCGAATCTCCGGTGGGGCAATTGACAGAGTTCTCTGGAAGATTGTGATCTCCGACAATCACCGGAGCTTTGGAGGAGCTTAGCTGCCTCACAAGGCTACGGATGTGAGCACTGGAGATGTAAGGTTCTTCTTTGAGCTTAGACCTCTGCACCTCCATGCTGCTGCTATTGCTTAGCTTGCAGGAAGAGTTTTCTTTCATCTCTGTTAATAGCATTGTGAAGAGGAGAGTGAAGAATCATGGTGTGAGGTTGGAAAGGAATTTATTAGCTTTGGAAGTACATAACGTTGCAGGGTTATATATAGCAGGAAGACATTCTAGGTAAGGGTGCAACCGAGTCAAGCCGGCTCGGGCTTGACTTATTAACAGGATCGATGAGTCGAGCTTATCGAGCTCATGAGTCGAGTTCGAACACGAGTTCGAGCTCGAACACACGGTTGCTCGACTCGATAGCTTGTCGAGTAGCTCGAACACAAGAGCGGGAGCGAACTTCGCCGCGAGAGCGGGTTGCGGCCCCGCGGCAGTAGGCTTCGCCGTGAGAGCAGGAGCGTGTGCGGGCTTCGCCGCAAAAGTGGGTCGCGGGTTGCGGCAACTGGCTTCACTGCGAGAGCGGGTCGCGACAGCAGGCTTTGCCGCGAAAGCGGGTCACAGCAATGGGCTTCGCCAGGAGAGCGGGAGAGGGCTTCGCCGCGAGAGCGGGTTACGACAGTGGGCTTTGCCAGGAGAGTGGGAGCTCAACTCGTTTCGTGAGACGAGTCAAGCTCGAGCTCAGTATTTGGAACTATTATTACGTCCTCCGATCGGATGCAGAGGAGCTCAGTATTTGGCAGCCGAGCTCGTCTCGAACAGCCACTGACTCACGCTCAACTTGATTGGTTTGCACCCCTAATTCTAGGATGTCCAATTACTCTTAGTGCTTTTTAATTATTTCTGGCAACTTGAGAGCTCATATCAATAAGTATATATATATATTTTTTTTGTCTTACTCTGACCTCTACAGGTAGGTGGTGTTATAAGAAGATTTAGAAGGCTTTTTAGACATTTAAAGCACCAGAGAGATTGCAGAGCAGGGGCAACAGGCAAGAAATTTGCTTTAAAAAGCTCAAACAAAATAATTAAAATCTCAAACAAAATTGTTCCAAATAGAGCAAACTATATTACTGGTAATTTTTGACAGAATGGCTCTTCTTGAATGTTTAAAAAAATGGATAAACTTATAAAGCTCACAAATCCAAGTCATTTAGCATGAAAAAAACATGTTTACAGTGTTAAAATGTGATGAGGGCATTTATATTGTAACCTCGTCATCCTTCATTGATGCTACATACTTCAAATTTGCTCATCAACAAACTCAAATTTGATTCAATAAATCACAAATCAACTAAGATCGGTAAGCTAATAAGCTAAATTTAAATCATTGCCGACCTTTTTCTGTTGATCACCTTAGTTTGTTGATCTTAATAAGCTTTAAGATCAGCAGCTCATCTTGATATGTTGGTTGGGAGCTTTGGTATGTGATGTGTGTATGAATTTGTCTTAATTGATCTAAATGTCTAAAAAAAATATTAACAAACCCAACTCATCAGCTCAAGAGTTTGATTCATTTTAAGAAAAATTAATGTAAATCATATTTGAAGATAAAATTCAACGATAACAACAAGTACAATAATAAACATTTTATCCCATTATATGAGGTATTTGTCATATAAATTATGTTCTTCTTTATGTCCTATTAAGAATTAAATTATATTTACATTAAATAAAAATATATTTTTAATACTTTATAATAAAGCCTTTTTCAGTCTAAGTCTATATTTTTCAACATAAGCTGTACCTAATACATCTACTCTCCTAACAGGGACATCGAAAAACCAACGTTTTATGTTACCAAACCATCTAAGGCATCTCTCTTTTATCTAATATGCTATTGGAGCAACCGCAACCTTTTCATGCATGCACTCATTTCTCATTCTGTCTCTAAATGTAAAGTAACTCGTCCACCTGAGCATCTTCATCTTTGCAATACTCAGGGGCTGTTTGGTAGCACCGAGGATTTGATTTAAGTAGGACTTTGTAAATCCTTTAAATCTGGATTTCGAAAATCCTTATGAGCCTAAATCCTGAAAACTATTTGATAAACTTCATGATATATGCTATTAAATCCCGTGCGACTGATTGACTATAGAGAGGATTTAACAAGTGGACTCTTTCTCCGAAGCCAATGAATTTCGTAAATCTGGCAAAAATAGGATTTTGGAAATCCGGGATTTAGCACAAAAAGGCGTAATTTCCGTCTACGTCGGCTTTCATTTGCCGTGAGATTTGGTTTTGCATTTTAGGCCGTTTGGCTGGATTTCGCTCAAATCCAGCCTAAATCCTGCTACCAAACAGCACATTAATGCAATGGTCGAAAAATTTAAGTTAGTATAAAAGTAAGAACTCTAGCTCTCTTCTTTGCATTTTTTTTCACTATTTTTATCGCTTTACTGCTACCACTGTTCAGATTATAATTTCTTTTTCTTTTGCTGCAATAATCATCTCAAATTTGTTATACATATATATAATACTTAACCTATAACCTCTTGAACATGCAGTATTAAGAAAATATTTAGAAATGTCAAAACCTTACATGAAGTATCAAAGGTTTCCAATTTTGGTCTTTGTTCTCAAAATAATACTGATATTTTACCAAATTTTATAAATTCAATTGATTTATTCTCTCAACTCTCTCTCTCTCTCTCTCTCTCTTTCCTATTTACTCCTAAGATGGAGAACTTGAACCTTTTGTGAAGGATCCCTGTAACATGCTGAAATGGACAGAGCCTCATGCCTACCTCTCTAACATCCTATAAATAGTATTTCATCTTTGCTTTCATCATCTCTCTCTCTCTCTCTCTCTCTCTCTCTCTCTCTCTCTCGCATATTGCAACTGTGGGGCAGGCATGGCACTGCTAATTCGCAGCAGATTTCACATTAAATAAAGCAGAGGAAGTTAAGGATGACGCAGGTTAGAGTTATTACAGCAGTAAACGGCGAGTTGGAATGGACAAAAGTTTTGCTAGGGTTTTGCTTCCCTAGCTTTTGCGCCTCCGCCGATTTTGCTTCTCTGCCACCTCCTCTCCTCCTCCCCGTCGGGGAAAAGCCTCCCGCTTCCATGGCTTCCTCCTCCACATACAACAGTGACTTCCCTCCCCTTCCTGGCTCGGTGGCTCCTTCCTCCTCCGGCCCTTCTCCCCTCAACTTCGTTTCAAATCTTACCAATCATGACCCGGTGGCAAGTAGCTTCGCTGTCTCCTTCATCAACCCTGCCGCTAGGGTTCCGTTTTCAGCTGCAGATTTGGATTTGGGTGTTCCGGACTGGAAATACTCGCTGGTCGGGTACTCGGTTGGGCCTCGTCCGACGTACCTCAGTCTGCAAAATGTGATAAAAAAGGTTTGGTCTTTAAAAGGTGCGGTTGAGCTGTTATCTCTTAATGATGGTTTCTTTTTGTTTAAATTTGCCTCTCCGGAAGATTTTGAGGCTGTTTGGACGGGTGGTCCGTGGTTTCTATTTGGGAGGCCATTCATTCTTCAGCAATGGACACCTAAATTTAAACCTAAGCGCGAGGAATGTAACTCCATTCCTATTTGGATCAAGATTGTTGATCTCCCTTTGGCAGTGTGGAACCCTTTGGGCATCTCAAAAATTGCCAGCTTTGTAGGTCATCCTTTGGCCGTCGACGCCCTCACTGCTAGGAAAACTCGGTTGACGTATGCTAGGGTCTGTGTGATGGTAACCAATGAATCTTCTTTTCCGGATGAAATCCCGATTTCAATGGATGGGGATGAAATGTCGCTTAAGGTGTTATATGACTGGAAACCGACTCCGTGTGCCGGATGTGGCTCCCTCGTCCATCCTTCCAACTTATGCCACAAAAACCCTCAAGCCAAACCTCCAGTTAAGCCTCAAACCCGTGGAAGAAGCTCTAGTAGGGCTCGTCCTGCTCTCCTGCCACCAAAACCTCCAACTCTTCTCCCGAACCCCCCTCTCCTTCCGTCTTCTGTAACTCTCGCCAATGCTAATACTATAACACAAGATCCCACTCCACCAATACACAATGACAACAACCTGCCACAGGAACAAATCTCCGAAATAACCCCTCCTCCTGAAACTCTACAACCGATCTCTACGCAGATTATCCCTGACCCGGTTATTCCTCCTGAGGACCCAATTCCCAATTTAAATTCCCCCATTGATGTTGTCTCATCAACGGAGCAAATTCCCTCCACCTCTACGGAAAACAGCCATTCTAGCTCCCCTCAAAGTGCCCTTATTTCTTCTTTTGAGCGCAGCAGGCAAAACTCTAATGTCTCAACCACTCCCAACAAGTTTTCCATCTTACTGATGGAAGACCAGCAAGATCTTGGCTTCCAAGTCACGGGCTCCTCCTCTCAGCTGCAATCTGACGGTAACCCCCTTAAGGTTCAATCTCAAAAGTCACAACATGCCAAGACCACAAGGGCTAAGGGTGCTAAGAAAGCACCAAACCCATCCAAGTCTAAATGACCCTTCCCGCCATTGGTTGCTGGAACATCCGCGGTTTTAACAAACCGGATAAGGTTCTAGCTTGTAAAAACTTGATTGCCTCTCATCATCTTGACATGCTGTGCATCCTTGAAGCTAAAGTCAATTCTTCTTCCCTTTTGGATCCTTGGTTTCATAAGACTCATCAAATTTTTCCCATGGAATTTAGCTGCAACAATTTCAGCACCTCTTCCCCTGGGAGGATTTGGCTAAAATGGAACCCCTCCTCGCTTACTTTCAACACTATCTGTTCTAGCTCTCAACTGATTCATGGCTCCCTTCATTATGGGAGCTCTCCCCCTTTTTTTATTACCTTTGTTTATCCTGCTAATTCCCCTATTGAGAGAAGTCCAATGTAGCGACAACTACTGGATCTGGCTAATTCTATCTCCTCTCCTTGGATTGTGATGGGTGATTTCAATTGTTTTAGAGACCCTAAAGATAAATCTGGTGGAGCCCCGACTCACTTCAGCCGCATGGGTGAATTTAATACTTGGGTGTTTAACTCAGGTACCTCCGATCTGAAATCTACGGGTCTGAGATATACTTGGTTCAATGGGCGTGTGGAGGACCCCATCCACATTAAATTGGATAGAATGTTGGTTAATCAGAAGTGGCTGGATACATTCCCTGTCTCCTTTTATAAGGTTGTTCCTCCTATCTGCTCGGACCACACTCCTTTACTGCTATGTTCTGGTGGTATTTCTTCATCGATTAGCAGGTTTCAATTTAATAATTACTGGCTCAATTTTGACGGTTTTTGGGATGCTCTTATCACTTCTTTTGCCTCTCACTATGCTGGTAGCCCTATTTCTAACTTTTATGGCAAGCTCAGGGCTGTCAAGTTGCAGCTAAAATCAAAAAATTGGGCAAAAAATCACTTTGTTAAATCTAAACTTGAGGATTTGTTGCAGCAACAAAAACTGTGTTTGGATCTCATTCAAGATAATCCGTTGGATCATTATCTTAATGCTTCCCTCAAGGTTCTTAATAAGAACATCTCCTTTTTACAAGGTGCTTGGAGCTCTTGGATTATTCAACGCGCCAAGGCTAAGTGGTTACACAATGGAGAAGATGATTTGGAATTTATGTATGCCCGCATTAAATCTAGAGCCAATTCTTCAAAAATTAGAGAAATTTCTACTGATGAGGGGCACTTTACTTCCCCTCCGGAGGTTGCTAAGGCCATTGTTGACCACTTTACTAAACTTTACAACCCTTTGGTGCACTCTTACCCCCATGACACCTCTTTTGCCTGTGGTGATTCTATTCCCAGCCACCTCATCAACACTTTAATTGCTCCTGTTTCTGATATTGAGATTAAGCAAGTGGTTTTTACTGGTCCATCCTCCTCTTCTCCGGGGCCGGATGGATTCACTTTTGAGTTCTATAAGGGTGCTTGGGAAGTTATTGGCTTCTATGTCATAAATGCAGTCAAAAACTTCTTCCACACCAGCCACCTTCCTAGATGTGCTAAAGCTACTGTTATTTCTCTCATACCCAAACACCAACATGTTGCCGATATCTCTGACTACAGACCGATTTCCCTTTGTAATGTCTTCTACAAGATTATTGCAAAGATCCTTGCTAATCGGCTTAGATGTGTTGTGCCTTACATCATTCATAAGAGCCAAGCAGGGTTCATTCCGAATAGAATTTCTACGGACAACATTATCTTAGCCAATGAGATGCTTAAGGAATTCAACGGCAATTCTTCTACAAAATACTTTTGTGCGAAACTAGATATTCGCAAGGCGTTTGACTCTGTGGATTGGGACTTCCTTCTCACTAGGCTGCGGGTGAAAGGTTTCCCGGATCTTTTTATCTCTTGGATCAGAAGTTGTATTTATGATGTTCCTTTCTCGGTTTGCATTAATGGGGCGCTTGAGGGGTTTTTCATTTCTAAAGCTGGCTTAAGACAAGGTTGCCCTTTGTCCCCTCTTCTTTTTGCTATTGTCATGGATGCTTTTTCTTCCACCTTTGATGCCATACCATTCACTGGTATTCCCTGTGCCGCTAGCTCTTTCAAGCATCTTCTTTATGCTGACGATGTGCTGATTTTTGGGACGGCTTCTATTAATAATGCCATGGTGTTATCCAACTTCTTAAAGGTTTTTGCTAATGCATCGGGTCTCCATATCAATCATTCCAAGTGCTCTATTTTGTTTTCTGATAATTCCCTCTTGGCCAATGATATCTCTTCCATTTTGGGTTTTACCCCTACCGACCACTCTCTCAAGTATCTGGGTCTCCCTATCTCTATCAAAAAACTTAATTCGGCTCACTTCCAACCACTGCTGAGTAGAATTTCTACTCTACTTGATGGTTGGAAAGTAAAATTTCTTTCTTTTGCAGGTCGTATCCAATTCTTAAAATTTACTATTGCAAATACATTGGCATACTGGATAAGAGGTTCGATTATACCTAAATCTTGCTCAAAATTCATTGAGAAGCTATGCTCTAGGTTCCTTTACCATGGTACCACTGAAGGGAATAAGCTACATCTGGTAGCTTGGCATAAAACCTGCTTGCCAACTTGCCTTGGCGGTCTCGGGATACCGAATTTAAAATCTTTAGCACACGGTTTTGGCTGCTCTTTTATTTGGAGATGGTATAATTCTAACTCTCTGGTCTTTGACTGGTTTAAGACCAAATATCTTTCACCTTGGAAGCAAACCCCCCCTAAATGCTCCAATTTCTGGAAATTTATTCATGTTGCTGCTGGTAAGGTTAAGAATGAGTTTCGTTTTGTGGTTATGGCTGAAGGTTGCAAATTTTCATTCTTTTGGGACCCTTGGATTGATGGGAAAATGCTTTCTGATTTTATTTCTCCGTTGCCTGAATTATCTGATAAAGCCAGCAACTACATTACTGGGGGAACTTGGTGTTTACCGAACTGCTTCCCTTCATGGGTGCAACAAATTATTCATGCTATTCCTCTTTCGGCTACTGCTGTCCCTTTACTCTGGAAAAATCAAGAAAAACCGTGTTTTAAGACTTTTAGGATGAACTTTTTTGTTGGCTGGCAAACTCAAGCATGGCATAAATTTATTTGGCATAAGAGGGCTGCTCTTAGGCATTCTTCTTATGCTTGGCTTTTGATTCGGAATGGTCTAAAAACAGCTGACGTTTTAGCCAAAAGAAACATTTTCATTCACCCAATCCGTCCCCTTTGCCAATGTGGTGATGAAAGCGGTGCTCATTTATTTTTCTCTTGTGATTATTCCTATGCTGTTATCACTCATCTCCTACCGGTTTTGAACTGCTTTTTGCTGAGACCTACAATACTGCAACTTTTTGAGTTTGTGGAAGAGATTATCACCCTTACTGCTGTGGAAAAGAACTTCTGCTATTTTGTCATTTGCTGTGTCATTTATTTCATATGGAGGGAAAGGAACGACCGAAGATTTACGAGATCTCATCTTCCTTTGCATGAACTGTGCAAAAAGATTGCTTTGGTAATTTCATGCAAAACTTCGAATTGGAAAAAACCTGGACCTGATTCAAACTGCGTTCCCTACTTGTTTTTTTGCTGGTGGTGCTCTGAATTTTTTGGGATGATGATGACTGGAACTGGCCTGTTGCCCCTTGGATGGCCTTCGGCTCCAGCAAGCTCCAGCCCTTGCGGGTCTACTCATTCGTATGGCATGTAATTTCTGCAACCTGTTGACCTGGCGTGCTGGGCCCTTTTGGCAACCGGGGCAACCTTTTGCTGCCGGTGTTGGGACAAATGAGCTTTTGGCTTTGATTTCCATGTCCTGGCTGGTTCCATATTGCCTGAGTCCACCGTTTTTTCTCCTCCCCCTTTCCTTGGGTTGGAGATTTCTCTGGCGATGGGTTTCCCATTTTGACAGTTTGATTTGCTGCTGCTTTTCTTCAAGTTTCATTTTAGTTTCACGTACCACAATTTTGGTTTTTCAATGGTCTTTTGTTTGTATGGGTGGTATAGTTGGGGTTTCTTTCTTTTGACCTTCATAAGTGTTTTGTTTTACTTATGATGGATAGTTTTTACACATTATCTCTTTTACTTGTAATCTTCCTCTTTTGGTAATATATGGGCTTAGGCCCCTAATTTTTCCAAAAAAAAAAAAGCAGTAAACGGGTACAGTACAACAGAGATTGGAACCCAGCCCTTACAGAAATTCCCTGAGAATTCTGTCCAAGCCATGCATGCTAAAATGTCCAAATTTAGGTTAAGGCTATCACATATGAGTAATCCTAATTATAAAAAGTACTTTCTCAATACATAAATTTTAAAAAATAACGAGAAAATACAGTAGCCAAACACAATTAAAATTGCTTATGGCATCAACATTATGGACTTAGATATTCAACATTATGGACTTAGATATTCGATATTTGGGTGGCTATGCTTTGTTGGGGGCTTAAAACAGCTGATAATCTTCTAAAAAAGAACATTGTGGTTGATTTTTCTTGCTGTTTCTGCCATTCTGATCTGAGAAGTAAAGTGTATCACATCTCTTCTTTGAATGTGATTTCACTTTTAATATTATTTATGAACTGCTTCCTCTTCTCAACACTTTTCTAATGAGGCCAAACCTTAATAAGATTTGTGGATTTTTTTGCTGATGGGAGCTTATTGAGTTCGGGTAGGGTGTCCTTTTGCTTGTTAATGCTTTGGGATATTGTCTACTCTATCGGGAAGGAGAGAAAAGAAAGAAAATTTGCCAATTCTATTAAGAGCCATACATCTATTAAAGCTTCTATCAGAAAAGCTGTTGCTATTGAAGTGTCCAGGTGGAAAAATGGGGAAGATTTTAGAGAGCTGTTGTAATTTTGGTGATCTCTCTTGTTTGGGTTTGGTCTAAATGTATCTGGTTGGTTTTTTGCTGACTTTCATTTGATGTTTGCTGATTTTATTGCTGATCTTGTGGTTTTTTGGTTGGGGGCTATGATGAATGGGTTGCATTCCTCTCCCCCTGGATGGCGGTCTTTGCAACTAACTTTGTTTTGAAGGCAATTCTTGCAACCGGGATTATGTGGGCTGCTTGGATGCAATTCACTATTTTTTGAGCCTGAAACTTTTTGGCGGATCATTTTGTTATCTCTGCCCTGCTCGGTCATCTTTCCATTTTTTATCAAATCGCTTTGACATGGTTTTTTTTTCACATGTTTTGTGTCCCTTTCTCTTGCTGCTTATTGTGGCCTCCCCCACAATTTTATATTTTCTTTTGTTTTTTCCCTCTTCTACACATGTAATTAGTTTTATTATTAATGGAATTTGGGCTTTGTCCTTAACTTCCCCTGAAAAAAAATAATTAAGGTTGCAGTATAAAAACAAAGCAGTGAAAAAGCTGTCACAAATACACTGTAATTTTTTTTAAAAAAATTTAAACGATAAAAAATAATCCAAAGTAATGTAATATATTGTTGTTGATAATCCAAACAAGAGAAATATAAAGTTTAACGTATTAGCTTTGTACGAAGATCCAGCTTGCAATCATATAAAAAGAGAGGGTGCGACATTCACTAGAGACATCAATATTTTTACGTGGAAATTCTTAAAAGGGGAAAAACCACAAGGCATAGCCCAGTTCAAATGAATCCACTATTATTTGCAGCCGATTGCAAATGAGGTCCTTCATTGGGGGAAAGGCCTTGGCTTGATTTACCAATATACATCATACAGAGTGTGTTACATGGTGGAAATAGGAAGAATCATTATTGATGTGTTTGTTTGGTCAGAAGAACCGTAGTCAATGGGCAATGTAAGTCGAAAGAACCGTAGTCGGCGGGTAACGGAGGTCATAAAGATCATTGTCTGACGACGAAGGTAAGAAGGATGACGTCAGGTAGAAGTCCAGCGATGGACAGAAGTTCAGTGTCGGATAGAAATATGATGAATGTGTGAGACCTCGTTCCTTTGCTGTAGCTGCTGGAAAAGTGATTTTCTCCTAGGATCGGCCAGGACGATGGGAGGATCGTCCAGGCCGATCAATGCATTGGAAATGGCTGATTTCTGGAATGTTCTCTGGAGTGATTTCTGGACTGGATCGTCCAGGCCGATTTTGGATCGGCCGGGGACGATCAGATACGACAAGAATCCCGAGCGCATCGTCCTGAGAAATCGTCCAGGGCCGATTGATTTTGTTCTGATCGGCCAGGACGATTAGGTGGATCGGCCGGGCCGATCAGCTTTATGTTATAAGGTAATCAGCTCGATTTGAGGAGAGAGAAATTTTAAAAAAATAAAAATATCTTTTCTGAGAGAGACAGAGGAAAAAGGCAAAGGAAAGAAGTCCGATTTCGGGGCCCGCGGAGCGATTTTCGTCGTTCGTTGCTGTTGGATAATTTGTTTGTCTCGCTGTAAGGATTCCGAACCCTACTTCTGTTTTCGAAGATTTTGAGGTTTTGCGAATTGGTGCTCAGATTTGTGTTTTTGTAAGTGATTTTCGTACCTGGTTTGGTACTGGCGAAGATTTCACCGCATAACTTTTGGTATGTTGTAGAGATGATTATTCTGCACGTTTTAAGTATTTTCTGGAAGATTTCGTCCGGTCCGTTTTGATTCTGCGGGGTTTTATTTTGACTGCAAATTATTATGATGTCCGAATTGGTTTGAGCAGTAGTAGAATAGTCTTATAATGTTGCTGTGCACGTTCTGTATTAATTTGGTGGATTGTAATTTCTGGAGATTTTTGTGTAAATTCTGTAGACTGCCGTTACTCTGCCCGATTTTCGTACGATTCCTGATTTTCCCGAAATTGATAGATTGAATCGATATGCCTATGACTATTGATATGATCGTTCTAGATTTCTTTAATATTGCTTATTGCATCGATTATTGCATTGATTGATTGTGTCACTGAAAGACAAGTGGGAACCTAGTTGAACGTTGGTGAAGATAGTATTGACCTGTACAGGATGGTGGGCCGACGGGCTTTCCTTTAAACATCGATTATGGATTTCTACAACAGCACTATAGATGGGAGTTATAAGGAGTTTTATATGCCGACGGGCGGCCGACGGGCAAAAAGAGTGACGACTCTTATTGATAGACCAACGTGTATTAAACGGACTACAACAGCAACGGATTCTACAACAGCACTATGGATAATAGCCAGTTAACCTGGTTGATCATGACTAGTGTTTGTGCTTGTCGAGTAAGACCATTGTATGACATTGTATGATCTTGCATCGTATGGGCTTCCTGATGTGCATCGATTTATTGGTTTCCGATTGATTTATCGATATTGACGTGGATTTATAGATTTATTGATATTGTATGGATTTCATCGACGGATTTATTGTATTGTATTGATTCCTCGCTATCGATTGTATCGACTTGATTTATGGATTATCGATTATGGACTATGGATTATGGATATGAATTGTATTGACTCATAGATACCGGCACTGACATTGATATGGATTCGGTATATTGATTCATAGACATTGACATCGACATTGATATAGATTGTATCGATTGATAGATATCGACATCGACATCGATATGGATATGATATGGACATATGGATACTATGGATACGACAGATCCTGATATGCTATTGATGCATTGATACATTGATTCATCGTGCCGATGATTGATTGATTGATTGACTGGATTGATCGACTGGATCGACTTTATTGTATTGATTTCAATTGACCTGACGATTTCATTCTATGAATTTGATTTCGATTGTTTTGTCGATATGTTGATTTGATCGTTCTATGGATTCCCAACTGATTGATATAATTGACTGGAAAGTGCTCTATTGAATTCGAGATGTTTTTCCTACTGTAGCATCGTACGTCGTCATGATTGAATTTGCCGTAGTGTTATTGAATATTGCATATTGACATCGAGTAAATCATATAGAATAATTGGATTGACCGATTGGCAAGAGTATTGACTGATTTGATAGATGATATAGATACAACGAATTGACTAGACGACACGGTTAGACAACACGATTGATTGAAATAATGATAGTATTGATTGATAGACACGGCTACGATGGATAGACATTGACTGAAAGCACTTATTGATTTGATTGCTGGAGTATTGATTTATCGATGCTTTTATCGCTGTATTGATTATTGACTATTGACGTATCTGATTCGATTTGATTTCCGTACCTGCATAGATTCGTTGATTATAGCTGACTTGACTCGATTGACCTGCATATTGTTTCGATCGTGCTTTGATTTCAGTTGTAGGCTTTGGTGACCTGCTGGGCTAGTAAGCTCATTATATGTGGTTAATAATTTCAGGTGCAGGGCCTCCAGCTTGAAGATCTTTCTGCCGAGTTCTGTAGCTTTTAGTTCTGTAGCTCTTTGTTTTGTAGCCTTGGTAGGCTTTCTTTTGTAGCCGGTGCGGCTATTGTATATGACCTTTTGGACGCTTTTGTCTGTACTCTGTTGTACTATATGTGAATTATAGTATCCGCTGTTGTTTCTTTTTGTAATGTAATTATCTCTGGCTCGGGATATATGTATGCATGGACTGATATGAACAACAAATAAGGGATTGATAGAAAAAAAAAGAATAAAGAAAAAAAAAAGAAAAGAGGCAATAGAACGATCAGATGAATCCTTTCGCTACACGGATCTTGGGGCGTTATAATTGGTATCAGAGCGAGTGTAGTGAAAAGGATTTGATTATATCCAGAGTTGATAATTGCATTATTCGATTCATTTTGTTTTCTGTGTTTGACTCCGTGGTTTGATTTTGTTTGACTGATTTGAATTGATCAGGCAAATGGATCGGAAAGGCAAGAAGATTGAGACTGAACCTGCTGCTAACTTCCCACTTTCATCCGAAAATATGGATAAATTCGTTGACAAGGTTGCTCAGATGGTGAGCGACAAACTCGCAGCTAAACGTTCTGGGCATATTAAGAAGAGTGGGGAGAGTAGCAGACCGAGGACCACTCCTGTTTGTACGTCTTGTGGCAGGAGGCACATGGGACAGTGTTACAGACGGACAGGTCAATGTTTTCGATGCGGTGCACGTGGGCATCGGATGACTGAATGCCCAAGTTTTGGGTGGAGGCAAGTACCTGTTCCGATGGCTTCGACTGTTCCGACTGTCCCGACTGATCTGGTTGGAAATGAGCAAGAAATGGAGGAAGATGCTCCAGGAATGCCTGCTAATGTGACTGGTACGAGTTTTTGTTTATCGTCTGTTTCGTTGTGATTTGTGCGATTCATTGGTTGCCTGATTGATTGGATTAGATCTGTTTTGTTTCGTTTTGCTTCCGTTTTGCTTCGGACATTTAGGGAAATGTCGGGACGACATTTTTCTAAGGTGGGGAGATTGTGAGACCTCGTTCCTTTGCTGTAGCTGCTGGAAAAGTGATTTTCTCCTAGGATCGGCCAGGACGATGGGAGGATCGTCCAGGCCGATCAATGCATTGGAAATGGCTGATTTCTGGAATGTTCTCTGGAGTGATTTCTGGACTGGATCGTCCAGGCCGATTTTGGATCGGCCGGGGACGATCAGATACGACAAGAATCCCGAGCGCATCGTCCTGAGAAATCGTCCAGGGCCGATTGATTTTGTTCTGATCGGCCAGGACGATTAGGTGGATCGGCCGGGCCGATCAGCTTTATGTTATAAGGTAATCAGCTCGATTTGAGGAGAGAGAAATTTTAAAAAAATAAAAATATCTTTTCTGAGAGAGACAGAGGAAAAAGGCAAAGGAAAGAAGTCCGATTTCGGGGCCCGCGGAGCGATTTTCGTCGTTCGTTGCTGTTGGATAATTTGTTTGTCTCGCTGTAAGGATTCCGAACCCTACTTCTGTTTTCGAAGATTTTGAGGTTTTGCGAATTGGTGCTCAGATTTGTGTTTTTGTAAGTGATTTTCGTACCTGGTTTGGTACTGGCGAAGATTTCACCGCATAACTTTTGGTATGTTGTAGAGATGATTATTCTGCACGTTTTAAGTATTTTCTGGAAGATTTCGTCCGGTCCGTTTTGATTCTGCGGGGTTTTATTTTGACTGCAAATTATTATGATGTCCGAATTGGTTTGAGCAGTAGTAGAATAGTCTTATAATGTTGCTGTGCACGTTCTGTATTAATTTGGTGGATTGTAATTTCTGGAGATTTTTGTGTAAATTCTGTAGACTGCCGTTACTCTGCCCGATTTTCGTACGATTCCTGATTTTCCCGAAATTGATAGATTGAATCGATATGCCTATGACTATTGATATGATCGTTCTAGATTTCTTTAATATTGCTTATTGCATCGATTATTGCATTGATTGATTGTGTCACTGAAAGACAAGTGGGAACCTAGTTGAACGTTGGTGAAGATAGTATTGACCTGTACAGGATGGTGGGCCGACGGGCTTTCCTTTAAACATCGATTATGGATTTCTACAACAGCACTATAGATGGGAGTTATAAGGAGTTTTATATGCCGACGGGCGGCCGACGGGCAAAAAGAGTGACGACTCTTATTGATAGACCAACGTGTATTAAACGGACTACAACAGCAACGGATTCTACAACAGCACTATGGATAATAGCCAGTTAACCTGGTTGATCATGACTAGTGTTTGTGCTTGTCGAGTAAGACCATTGTATGACATTGTATGATCTTGCATCGTATGGGCTTCCTGATGTGCATCGATTTATTGGTTTCCGATTGATTTATCGATATTGACGTGGATTTATAGATTTATTGATATTGTATGGATTTCATCGACGGATTTATTGTATTATATTGATTCCTCGCTATCGATTGTATCGACTTGATTTATGGATTATCGATTATGGACTATGGATTATGGATATGAATTGTATTGACTCATAGATACCGGCACTGACATTGATATGGATTCGGTATATTGATTCATAGACATTGACATCGACATTGATATAGATTGTATCGATTGATAGATATCGACATCGACATCGATATGGATATGATATGGACATATGGATACTATGGATACGACAGATCCTGATATGCTATTGATGCATTGATACATTGATTCATCGTGCCGATGATTGATTGATTGATTGACTGGATTGATCGACTGGATCGACTTTATTGTATTGATTTCAATTGACCTGACGATTTCATTCTATGAATTTGATTTCGATTGTTTTGTCGATATGTTGATTTGATCGTTCTATGGATTCCCAACTGATTGATATAATTGACTGGAAAGTGCTCTATTGAATTCGAGATGTTTTTCCTACTGTAGCATCGTACGTCGTCATGATTGAATTTGCCGTAGTGTTATTGAATATTGCATATTGACATCGAGTAAATCATATAGAATAATTGGATTGACCGATTGGCAAGAGTATTGACTGATTTGATAGATGATATAGATACAACGAATTGACTAGACGACACGGTTAGACGACACGATTGATTGAATAATGATAGTATTGATTGATAGACACGGCTACGATGGATAGACATTGACTGAAAGCACTTATTGATTTGATTGCTGGAGTATTGATTTATCGATGCTTTTATCGCTGTATTGATTATTGACTATTGACGTATCTGATTCGATTTGATTTCCGTACCTGCATAGATTCGTTGATTATAGCTGACTTGACTCGATTGACCTGCATATTGTTTCGATCGTGCTTTGATTTCAGTTGTAGGCTTTGGTGACCTGCTGGGCTAGTAAGCTCATTATATGTGGTTAATAATTTCAGGTGCAGGGCCTCCAGCTTGAAGATCTTTCTGCCGAGTTCTGTAGCTTTTAGTTCTGTAGCTCTTTGTTTTGTAGCCTTGGTAGGCTTTCTTTTGTAGCCGGTGCGGCTATTGTATATGACCTTTTGGACGCTTTTGTCTGTACTCTGTTGTACTATATGTGAATTATAGTATCCGCTGTTGTTTCTTTTTGTAATGTAATTATCTCTGGCTCGGGATATATGTATGCATGGACTGATATGAACAACAAATAAGGGATTGATAGAAAAAAAAAGAATAAAGAAAAAAAAAAGAAAAGAGGCAATAGAACGATCAGATGAATCCTTTCGCTACACGGATCTTGGGGCGTTATAGAATGTCTGGAGATGGGTAGAAGTCCGGCGTTGGATAGAAGTCTGACGGAATTCCGGTGACTGACAGAAGTGCGGCGTCGGGCAGGAATCTTGCAAGGCGGAAGTCTAGCATTTGATAGGTATCCGATGACGGGCGGAAGTCCAACATTGAGTAGAAGTTTATCGATGGACATAAGTCCAACGCTGGATAGAAACACAATGGAAGTACGACGATGGGCAGAAGTTCGATGTCAGGTAGAAATCCGGTGACGAGCGGAGGTTTGGCATCTAGTAGAAGTCCGTCATTGAGTAGATATCCGACAACAAGTGAAGGTCCGACGTTAGGTAGAAGTACAGCGATGGACAGAAATCCAGCGTCGGATAGAAGTCTAAAAAATGTCCAGCGACACACAGAAGTCCGACGTCGGGTAGAAGTCTGGCATCAGGTAGAAGTCCGACGGAATTCCAATGACAGGTAGAAGTTCGACATCGGGCAAGAATCCGGCTACTGCCGGAAGTCCAACATTGGGTAGGAATTCGGTGATGGGTGGAAGCCCGACGTTGAGTAGAAGTCTTTCGATGGACAGAAGTTCGGCGCCGGAAAGAAACCCAGCGAAAGTCCGGCGTCGGGTAGAAATCCGATGACGAGCTGAGGTCCGGCGTCGGGTAGAAGTCGGACGTCAGTCGGAGACAGTAAATAAGGAGGAGACGAGGGGCAAGTTGGAAGTGATTTGAATGGACGACTGATATTGAATCCCTCGATCGTGAACCATTTACTGGACATTTGAATGTTTTAATAATATCAGAATTTAACGATCTTGGGTTCGTTGGATTCGTCTCATCAAGCCGCTCGATTCGATTATAAGCATGTCATGTTTGGAGACCGTTTGGTAATCCAAATTATGATTTAAACCTTTCAAATGTGTTTCGGGTCTTTGATTTGGACTCATTTGGGCTCGATTTGAGTCGAATTTGGTGTCGTTGGGTTCGTACTTCTGAGACGCTCATTTCAACCATAAGTTTGCTGAAATTGGAGCTCATATGATCTCCAATTTAATTTTTTGAAATTTCCAACTTGATTTTTGCATCGAGATTCATTCCCAATGATGATAATTTTTTTATGTTTCGTCAAATGTATTATTTTTATCCTCTTCAAGATATAGACAAGTCATACAACCATCCTCATCTGAACGCTATCTTGATAAAAGAAGATAGAAGAAGAGAATCTCTGCAATAAATATCTATAAATGTACAATTTTATATTAATTTATATTGTTGTTCTTTTTTTTTTTTTTTTGGGGGGGGGGGGGGGGAATTCTTTTTATATTTTTCAGAAATAAAAAAGCGGAAGTGATAATGTCAAAGTGGCTTCCTACAGAGAATCCCTTAGGGGTGCAACCGAGCCAAGCCGGCTCGCGAGCTGGCTCGTGTTCGACTCGTTAACGGGCTCGACAAGCCGAGCTTATCGAGCTCGCCAGTCGAGCTCAAACACGAGTTCGAGCTCGAACACAGGGTTGCTCGACTCGATAGCTCGTCGGATAGCTCGAACAGCGAGAGCGGACTGCCGGACTCCGTCGTAGACAACGGGCGACGGCTGACGGACGCGGGAGCAGCGTCGCGGCAGTGAGAGCGGACTCCGACTCAGACGACGGACACGGGAGCAACATCGCGGCAACGAGCTCGAGCGGACTCCGACGCGGACAGCGACGCAGACGACGGGCGACGGCTGACGGACGACAGATGCGGAGCTCGAGCTGACTCCGACGCAGACAGCGACGCAGACGACGCGTGCTCAAGCCCGAACCGACGCAGACTCGATTTGACGTAGACGACGAACGACACAGACTCGATTTGATGCAGACGACGGACGACGGACAAGCTCGAGCTGACTCCGATGTGCGAGCAACGACGGACGCGGGCACGCATGCTCGAGCTCGAACCGTGACTCGAGAGCTCGACGAGCTTTTTCTTTCGATGTCGAGTCGAGCTCGAGCTCGACTTTTGAGCTCGACTCGAGTTCGAGTTCGAGCTCGAGCTCGAGCTCGACATTTGACAAACGAGCTCGGCTCGAATAACCCTTGACTCGAGCTCGACTCGACTCGTTTGCACCCCTTCAATCCCTTCATGCTCTCTCTCTCTCTCTCTCTCTGAAGAAATATATAATATATATATTTTTGGAATTATATATAAATAATAATATTGTCTCTCATATTTTATTGGTTTTTTTATTCTCAAAATATATAATATTTTGAGTCTTTGAATTGAATTATATTTTAATAAAATACATTATTAACATTTACTTATAAAACAAAATTTATAATTTAACAATATTTTTTATCAATCCACTTGTTTGATTCTAACTCTGAAAAATCCTCACAAAAAATTAAAATTAGTTTTGACTACATATATAATTTGATGTATTCAAGGGTTCATTCAGATTTAGAGTGAAAGTATTTATTCCTCACAAAATCCTCACAAAAAAGCAGAGTTCAAACACACTACCTTGCACTATTTTACATTCTCTTCATTCTTGATCATGTAAAATAAAACGAGCTTGGAGCAAGGGAAAAATTATTAGGTGCGAAGTGTGCACCATCCGCACAAATATGAGTACCTAGCGGTACCAAGCGGTATCGAGTGCCGGTACCTAGCGCAAAATAAAGCTTGTGCGGACGGTTCTCCCGTCCGCACTCGGCACCTAATAATCTCTCGGAGCCTGGAGCATCTCCGCCTATATTTTGTTCATTTTAGTTCAGAAATATGAGAAGAAAAAAGAAAAGGAAAGAGAGAGAATTCGGCGGAAGGATAATATAAAAGCAGTCAGGGCAAAGAGGTTGGAAATTGGAATTAATGGCGCCTTCCTTGTGAGTTCTCAGAAGGTAACTTCCCACCAATCTCTTCGTAGGCAGTCTGTGGAGAGGCCGATCGAGCTGACGAATGGTTATTTATAACCACTATATATATATTATAAATCCAAAGTTAAAATCTTATCCAAACATTCCTTCATATGTTCAGTTCTACAATTCCTTCCCTACAAGCTCGTTAACGTTACGTTGTCCGTCCTTAGTTCCCATTCACAATGAGCTGCCAGAGTCGAGTTCTCATTCTCGTTAGGACATCTCCAACGGAGAACTTCATTTTTCACGCCAAAATACCGCAAAACGTAAAAATGGCGCAGTACTGCTCCAATCGAACGCCATTTTTTTGCTTTTGCACGAAGGTAACGATCCTTCTCTACTTTGGCGCATTTTTCCGGTTGAGAGAGAAAAATAACGTTGGTGAACAGTGCAACGCTTGTTCACCTGCAAGCAAATGGCGGATGTTTTGGCGTTCGGCTGGAGCGACCGAACGACGTCAAACGCTCGTTTGGCGTTCGGTTGGAGATGGTCTTATTCTCGTTCACATACCCATCCAAGTCTAGTGGAAGATTTAAAAAAAAAAATTGGAGGGGCACAAATTATCAATTTTAAAGTTATTTTCAATATTTTTTATTCAGACTTTATATTGAAATCGGCGATAAAAAAAAATAGAGATGTTAACATAAAAATATTAATCAAGAGCCTTAAATATAATTAAATAAAAATAAATATATTTTATTATACAATAATATATTTAAAAAATAAATAATAATTCTAATATGAAAATTTAACTTATTTGAATAAATATTTAAGTTTTTCTCAAAAATAAAAAATAAAAAATAAAAAAATAATAAAGGAATAGGCTATGTTTGCTTTTCTTTTCTCAGCTTTTTCGTTGTTTTCTCTATCCTTCGCCAAATGAGTTGCTAAATAACTTCTTCGTCTCCTTTAACGACGTTCCTTCCTGTCGGATCCAAAATCCCACTTCCTCGCCGTACATTTGTTCGATCGAAAGTAACGACGATAATAGGAGCTTGCTCATTTGGGATAGTTGCAGCATTTTTATAAAGCTGATTATAAATTATTGTGGAGAAAGTAACTTTTTTTAAGTTGATGTAGTTAAAAGAGCATAATTAAGTGACACATTTAATCAATAGGACTTTCTACTCACAATCATAATAATTCATTGGTTTCACTATTTTATCCCATTCGCATAACTTTTCAAGATACACTCACCATCTTAAAAGCGCTCTATCACAAACAAACTTAATTTGAGGATTTGAGCATAAGTTTATATATATATATATATATATATATATATATATATATATATATATATATATATATATATATATATATATATATATATATATATATATATATATATATATATCTGTGTGTGTGGTGATATAGTTAGAATTTTTCATCTTAGCATTATACGGATATCCAGCACATAAACAGAAAAGAAATAAAATATCAGGACTTTTACGTGAAAAATCATGGAAAGAGAAAAAATCACGGGGTCATGCCCAGTTGAAAAATTATACTAGTATTTGCTTAAGTTACTAGAGGATGACTCGTCCATAAAATTTATGACGATTTGATTACAATAATCAACTCTCGGGTTGAATTTCAGTTGCAAACGGATATCGGAATGCTGACGTCAATTGGCGATCAGATAGAAAACTGGTGTCCATTGGTTGTCGTACAGAATTCTAGTGTCACATGGAGTTTGGTGGAACTCCGACGTCACTAGGAGATCTGGTGAAACTCCAGCGTCACTGAAGGTCAGACGAAACTCCAACGTCACTTGGAGTTCAGGTGGAACTCCAACGTCACTTGAAGGTTGGACGAAACTCCGGCATCACTTGGAGTTCGGGTGGACACTGGCGGTGGTCGAGGATGAGCTTCTTCCTTCTCTTCTTCTTCTTGCTTCTTGCGTGGTCCCCATCCTAAGAAAAATGAGGGGCTATTTATAATTTTCAGAGGGTGGCATGGCCGGTAGATAGGAAGAAGATCGGGATAGCTTGGGAGTGGTTTAAATGGATGATCGATATTGAATCCCCTGCTTGTAGACTATTTATCTTGCATTTAAAGGCTCTAATGATATCAAAATTCAACGAACTTGGGCTCGTTGGATTCGTCTCGTTGATCCGCTCGATTCAACTATAAGCAAGCCATATTTGGAAACTGTTTGGTAAACCAGATTATGGATTGAACCTTCCAAATGTGCTTCTGGTCTTTGATTTGGACTCATGTGGGCTCAGATTGATTCGAATTTGGTGTCGTTGGATTCGTATTTCCGAGACGTTCAGTTGACTATAAGTTTGCTGAAGTCGGAGTTCAAACGATCCCGAATTTAATTTTTGAAGCTTCCAACCTATTTTTTTGCCTCGAGATTTGTGCCCGATCAAAATAATTCTTTGATTTTATATATATATATATCAGCGTTTAAGAGTTCTTCCTGAAGTTAATATTCTTTCTAGAAATGAAATCATTAAACAGTATTTATAGGCAATCCAATCACCACCATTTAAGAATTTGATTTGTCTTAGTTGCAATTTCAAAGCATTAAATAATTTTTATCTTCTTTGGGATTCTGCTGCAAGCTACCCCTTTTATACATAGTTAGTGAGTGCTTTGAGAGCTGTTTAAACACTACTTACAAGTTTTCTTAAATATATATATATTCTCCAAGGCCAAAAAAAAAAAAAAACTAATCTCCTTTAAATTAAGCAATTAAGGCTTTGTTGGGCAGCTTTCTTCCTACTTGTAAAATAATTTTTCTGTACAAATACTCTTTAAATTAAGATCTCATTTGAGACAGCTTTTTTATTATTTTCTAAAATAATTTTTTAGTATCAAAGTTTATTAATTTAGAATTTTTTTTTTGGAAAATAGAAAATTTTATACTAAAAATTATTTTAAAAAACATTTAGAAAACTGTCACAAAGGAAGCCTAAAGCAACTTTTTAATGCTAAAATTTTTTTTAGTAGCTAGAAAACTATTTTAGAAAGAAGTAAGAAAGCTTTACGAGATAAAACTTAAGAGATATAAAGGGTGGGTTATAGGAAAGGCATTATTTGTAATATATGACTCATATTAATATAGTGCAGCCACGTCTGTTGCAAAAAAATATATATGACTCATATTAATATAGTTATTTAAATTGAATCAAATTTTTTAATTTTCTCCATCAAATGGAGACTAGTTCTTGTTTTTTTTTTTTTTTTTTTTTTTTTGTTAAATTTTCAGCCGGAGCTTAACTATTTTTTGGAATTGAAAATATCATTTTTTTTTCATAAATTTTCTTTTTTAAAATAAAGCTAGTTCAAGATGAAAAGTATATTTAAATTTTATACAAATTCATTTACGTGTGATGAATACAAATTTCGCAATCTATTGTTAAATCAATATTTTTAATTAAGTCATTTTGTTCAAAATTTGGTGAGATCATATTTCAACCCAACATTCATTATATTAAATTTTGTAGATTTGATATATTATAATCAAAATTTGGTCAGATATTAATTAGATCTATACCTATGAATTTATCCAAATATATATATTTTTTAAAATTTTGATTGAAAGATTCGAAGAGTACTTTACAAGCTGTCTATAGCTTTTGAACATTCTTTATATATTTATAAACCTCGCTATTGAATATATTAATATTTGGAATAAGGTATAGGTCGGAAGAGCAAAGTGGTCATTGGATAAATACGCATGGTTGAGGCTGCAATATAAAGATATGTATTATTTGGCATCAAAAGAACTTTTTTTTTACTAGTGGCATCCGCTAAAGCTTGCTCGAGTCTCAAATGAGCTAACAAATTAGATCACTCGGTGTTATAAATATCGATGGACACGAAAGCATGAGGAATTGTGAAAATGATTACATTCAAAAGCGTTGATGATGACATCAGACATTGGCGGTGATTGTATTACCGAACCAAGTTGGATATTTGTTCGTAAAAGGTTTGTTGAGATAACATGTCATTTGGTTTTCTAGGATGAGTGACCTCTTGGGAAGTCACACCAATATAATAAAACCGTGAGGCCCTTAGGTCAAAGCAGATAATATATTGATATGTAAGAGTTTAGACTGTTACAAATAGTACTAGAGAAATACACCAGCCGTAAGATGAGAATTAAGTACCATACAAGATAAAGTGCTATGTCATGGGAGTCACCTCTTGAACTCTAAATGGGACAGAGTGCTATGTGATGGGAGTCACCACTTGAACTTATAGAAGCCGCTTCTAGAATATTATTTACATATTGGATGATTCTGAGATAAAAATACTGACGAGGATGTCAGTTACTTAAGTGGTGGAGATTGTGAAACCCCTTAAATAAAAATAAGCTAAAATTTTAAACATCGAGCTACATTTTAGTACAATGGTTGGAATTTCATTTAAGAAACTTTGCAGTTAATTGTGCTCATCTCGAAGAAATCTTGGGATAGACAACCTCCTGGGAAGTTATACAACAACAACAACAACAACAACATCAAGCCTTTATCCCACTACGTGGGGTCGGCTACATGAATCCTTTTTCTCCATTGTGTTCTATTAAAGGTCAAATTCTCGTTTAAATCTAATAAAGAAAGATCATTCCTAATATTTTCTAACCAAGTCTTTTTAGGTCTGCCTCTACCTTTCTTAATATAAGTCAAATCTAATACCTCTACTCTCCTAACCGGGTCATTGGAAGGCCGCCGTTTTATGTGACCAAACCATCTAAGGCGACTCTCTCTAATCTTATCTTCTACTGGAGCTACTCCAACCTTTTCACGTATATGCTCATTTCGTATCCTATCTCTAAGGGTAAAGCCACTCATCCACCTAAGCATCCTCATCTCTGCCACAATTAACTTAGTATTATGCTTCTCTTTTAATGGCCAACATTCAATCTCTGCCACACTTACTAATATGACAAAATTGTGAGACCCTTAAGCCAAAACGGACAATATCTTGATAGTTAAGACTTTGGACTGTTACAATATATACTTGCATCTTCTTTAAATATCACATCTTGATCACAAGAACTAGTTCTTAGATGGCGAGGACTAGCAAGAAATTCAAAGAGAGTTTAACATATGTTGTAGATCTGTCACACCATCACATGGAATCATTTACAGAGTTGAATATATATAGTAGAGAGATAAGAGAAAATTGACAATTCTCATTTAAATCTTGATACGAACATCGCATAAATTATCTTGAATCGGGACCGAATCCGAGGCAAAAGCTAGTTGGAAACTTCAAAATTATTTTGGAAGCACCCGAACTACGATTTCAACGGAACTTATATTCAAACTGAGCGTTCGGAAATACGGAACCCAACGGACACCAAGTCAACCCAATCCGAGCCCAAATGGAGTTCCGAATCAAGGGTTCAAAGCGCGGTTGAAGGTTCAAAAACCGCAATTTGAGTTACCAAACGTTCTCCGATTTTGACACGCTTATACTCGAATCGAACGGCTCGACGCGACGAATCCATACGAGCCCAAGATCATCGAATTCCGGACATCTTTAGAAGGCCTCAAACGTCCAACGAAGTTGCATATGATCTAAGGTTCGATATCGACGTCCATTCAAACCACTCCCAAATTCGCCCTTGATCTTTACTGCCTATTTACGGGCTATGCCACGCCAGAAAAAACTATAAATAGAGCCCCTCATTCTATACCAACGAAGACTCAGTGAAGACGGAGAGAAAAAGAAGAGAAGAAGAAGCTTAGAAAGGGGAGGAGGGAAAGGAGATTTTCTCACCTTCTCGACCACGCCCCGGAGCTCTTCTGCCGCTGATAGACGCCGAACTCTGCCGGATTTTTTGGAAACGCCGGGATTTTGCAGAACTTGTAATTTGGAGAAGTTGATTGTGTAAATTGATCGTCGTGCTTTGTAAGGACGAATCAACCTTTGTACTTCCAAACAAAAATACTAGTGGACTTTGCAACTGGTGCGAGACCCGTGGTTTTTCCTCTTTAGGGGTTTTCCAAGTAAAAAACCTTGGTGTCATTTTCTCTTTTCTGTTTGTGTGTGGATTACCGTGGAATACGCTAAGACGAATATATCCTAATTCTATGCTGCTTATATTTCTAGCACGCAACAAATCTAATAAAAAAGTGTATTTTTAATAACTTTCAATCAAACCTTTAAGGTCTACCTTTATTTTTCTTTTTTTTTATTGTTCATAATATAGGTTGGATTTATACTAGATCATCGTCGTAATGGTGTGATCGTTTTATGCGAGGGATAGGTTGGGGGTTTAGGGGCGGAGCCAGAAATTTTTTTGAATGGGGGGCTCAAATTAGTGCTCGCTCATTAAAGTACTTCAAAATACTATATTTCTTTAGTTGTAATATCAAATTATGAGAAGTATTTTTAATAAAAAAAATACATTCAAGATTACATTTGTTTCCTGAAAAAAACTAGATATATCACTTTGTAGAATGTTATTCATTAGAAATGATCGAATATTTCTCCATAAAGATTTTTAATGAATTAAGTTCAAATAAATTAATTTTTTTGCTTAAAATTATTTATCTATACATTAATTATATTAAGTCTTATTTTTGAACTATATTTAGATTAATACAAGCATAATTAAGTATAAGATAATTTCTACTTAAATTCTAAATTAATTTTTATTTAAATTAATGTGGACATGATGTTTCACATTTAGTTAAAGACAATCACAAATAATCAAAATTATAAAGTTATATTATTACTAAGCTTTATTAAAATTATTATTAATTAATTAAATTATTAACAACATACTTTTATCTAATCTTTTTTTGAAATATAATATGGTCTTATTTAAAAAAAATATAAGAGGTCTAAATTCTGGCAATGGGAGGTTGTCTTAGGCACAATGAGGGACGAGAAATTTCTCAAAAAAAAACAAAAGATGTGAGTGATGATATATAAAGTAAGAGGTGAGAGAGTGAGAGAGGTAGAGAGAGAGTGATTCTAATGTTCAGCAGGACAAAAAAATGAAGGCAGAGAAGAAAGCACGCCTAAACTTAGAAACTTTTATTAGGTCCGGTGGTAAGGGACATAGAGGATCGTCCTGTCGGAGGTAAAATTCCACCAAAAAATTCGGCTGGTATTAGCTCGGTATTGCTAGGTATTATTTGATAATTAATGAGGAATACCGCTCTGTGAAGACCAATACCGAGTTATACCGAGACTATAACGAGACTAATACGAGTTTTCCTAGGAATAGCACGGTCACAACTTTTGTATAGCTCCGGTTTAACTCGGTTTGTTGGGTCTTACGTGATGGTATTCCTCTTTATTGTTTGGTATGATCGAAATTTTTGCTCGTATTGCTCGTTTTTGGCGCGATTTGGACCTCCGACCGGAGTCGGAAGGACGTAATAATTGTTCCTAAACTATATCTGCTAATGTTGTAATTAATATTAACTTAAATGGTACTGATCTGATTAATATTTATTGGGCCAGGGACCAGGGGGGGCCCGTGCCCCCAGGGCCCCACTGTAAAACCGCCCTTGGTTGGGGTGGACATAAAAAGGACAGATGAAATAAAATAGATTGTTGCCTTTAATCAACTTAATTAAGTTCTGGATTTTCATAAGTTTATTTGGACGTTTTAGTCAATCATATCAATTTCCTCCCAATTATTGAATGATATTGGTACAAGAATGAAACTTTTAACCTTTAATTAGCGTTACTTCCCAACTCTTTCAATCCTTCATAAATCTCAAAACCAATCAGAATACGAATTCTGATAACAAAATTGCGCTTAAGCAAAAAACAAAAATAATTAGTGAAAGACAGGATAGGAGAGTTGATGGAATGCTTAATTCGTCTTAATCTTTGATTTAGAATAGTTACACTCGTGCACAAAATCAAGAAAAAAAATCATCTATTTAATGCACATCATTTTCCTAATTTATGAATTTACCTTCATTATATGCAATCAAACCTTCACTTTTATGAGCAAGGTTAATCACAAGTTTTAAGGAGAAAGAAAAGAAAATTTAAAATAATGATAAGCAAATTTTAATGTTTTTTTTTGTTGTTGTCGGGGGGGGGGGGTGTAAAATTTGAGAGCCCTTATTGGAATGTAGTGAAATTATTCTTTGGACTTAGATTGTTTTTATTAACTTATAAATAGGCAAGTATTTTATATGAAGATTCTTGATGATATTTTCCCTTTTGAAGCCTATCAACTTAGGTTTGTTCCATGGATGGGGAGTCCCTTCTAGTAGATCAGACTCTTCCGCTGTTGCTAAATCAGTGGTATAAGTGACTGGAGCTTGTGAAAATGACGAAGGTCAGTAGAACTAGGGACTAGTGATAATCATAGAAGTCCGAATAAGAGTTGAGTAGTTGACCGATGCTCGACGTTCAAAAGAGTTGGGCTGGGTCTACGATATAGAAGCATTTGAAGCCTTATATGCAGCTCAAGTGAAGGCATCACTTAATCGGAATAGACAATTAACTTTTCTATAAAGTGGAATGCGAACGTTGTCACCAAAAACCATGTCAACATCTTCGCCTTCGCTCCTTCTCCTCAACTTTCTCACGCGATCAAAATAGATTCACATCAACCAACCATAGTCCACGATTACCTCGCTCGAACTTCTCACTTCAATGGACAAGATTCTCCGCCCGATCATGATGTTTCTCAACCATCTCGAGGACCATGGTTCGGGACTGCCTCAGCTGCAACACGCGATTTCCTATCAGACTGTCTCGAGTAACCGAGCTATTATTACGTCCGGGTCACGAATGCGTTCAGAAAACCATATAACACACGCCACGTCACCCAAAAAACTCGGGCTTTCTACTCAGTTCTACATTCGGATACATTTCCGATTTAACCGGTTTGTACTATATTGCTCTGAGTAACCACTCGCGATCCCTCTATTTTTCTCCTGTGATCTGAACCCACTTCCTCCAGCACCACCTGGGCCCGTCGACCCGCTTCCAGCACTGATCAAAATCATGCACTCTACGCGCGACATGCCCGTCAAATTGAGCTCCTTCGCTTTTGATATGATTCGTGACTTCGTCTAAATCAATCTCGATCACCCAGCTCGCACTACAAACCGAGCATATGGCGAATCCATGCCTGCGATAGGGGTGTAAACGAGTCGAGTCGAGTCGAGTTTTGGCCCTATCGAGCTCGGCTCGTTAGATGAAACCGAGCTCGAACTCGAGCGCGAGCTCGAGCTCGACAGTCGAGCTCGAACTGAGCTCGCAGTCGAGCTCGAACTCGTAGATTCGTGTCACTGTTACCGTGCTCGAGCCGGCTCGCCAGCCATGGGCGGGAGGGAATTTTTAAATTTAGGCGGGGATTTTTAAAAAAAAATTAAAAATTAGGCGGATTTTTAAACTTTAGCGGGATTTTTAAAACTTAAACAAATTTTTTAAAAATATGAATATTTCACTTTTTAAATAAAATTTGGTTCATTATTTATTGTTATTTTTTTAAATATTTAAATTTAATAAAGAATAATAAAATTATTTAAATAATATTTAATATTTTCTATCGAGCCGGCTCGCGAGCTCACGAGCCAAGGCCGGCTCGAGCCTCGAGCTAGTTTACTAAAAAGCTCGATCTCGAGTCGGGCTCAGACTCGCGAGCTCGATAAGCTCGGCTCGCGAGCCCATAAACGAGTCTGAGCTCGAATGCCGGCTCGGCTCACTACACCCCTACCTTGCCGATGAGCGCGATAACGCGCCTGACATCCAACCCAGTCTCGTTGCCGTGATTTCCATGTCTGATTCCTCTCACCACCAGAATTGAGAATCTTACCCAGCTCCCTGGCCCAATCTCTTTGCCCCCTCTGTGGAGCAACCTTGTCCGCCACCAGTTTTCACATCTCAACGACTCCTACTCCCTCCGCCCCTGCACTATTTCTCTTCCACCCCCTACAGTGTCCCTTCCTCCGCTTCTCAGCCCCATCTCTTTTTTCATTCATTCTCTTTTGTCTATAGTTACAGTACCGCCACCAACAATTTCCTGCACTACAAGTAAAATCATTACCGACGGAATTTTCTGATGAAAAAAACAACGAGATATTTTTCAATGGAATTTTCCGGCGGATTTTTGGTGTGCTTCTCCAATTTTTCGTGTGATTTTAAATAATTTAACTAAAATGATTTAAATTTTAACTATTCAAATGATTTAAAAAATTGATAATTAAAATAATATTAACTATTTCCTTTATTCAAGTAAAAAAATTAAATTTAAAAATATTTTTAATTTTATTTATTTTTATTTTTTAGTATTAGTAATTTTTAAATTATTTAATTAATTATTAAGTTATAATTGGTTTTAGTTAAATTTTAATTGTTATTGTTTATTTAATTTAACTTTTATTTAAAAATTAATTAGTTTATTATTAATTTATTTTTAAATTAATTATTAATTTTAATTTTTTATAATTAATTAATTAGTAAATTTAATTTCATTTTGCATCATTATATACTTTAAATATAAAAAAGGCAATGAACGTAATTTCCTGTAGTGCCACACTTCTACAATATCTCTTACTAAGTTTTGAATAATTTAGTTTTCTAAATATGCAAGTATTGTAGTAGGAAATATCATTGATGAATATTGATTCTTTTGAAGCTTTAAGCTTAGTTTATTTCTTTAATTGGGAGTTCCTTCTAGCATATTCAATTCTTCCGCCGATTCACTACATCAAGAACCATGTCTCGCTTCATTACCAATTAGTACGGAAAAAAAAACTAGACACTAAAAAGCTAGATTTATAAGACAAAAAAAAAATGATACAATAGAAATTGACATCATATCATATAGAGATGTAGTTAAAGCCAAAAGCACTCAATCACATTGATCTAGTGGTTGTGAGTTTTGATTATCAATCAAGAGGTCTCAAATTTTCATGTTTGATTTGAAGGTTTGCATACCTTGGTCAAGTTAAGTGCATCTTTTTCTCTCGTTGCCGTATGCGTAAATTGTGAAGCGAAGGAAGCAAGTAGAAAGTAAGAGAAAGAGTTTTGTACTATTTTCCCAAAATTTAATTGAATTTATTGGTGGGGTGTGGCTGAAGTGCATTTTATATTTCTTATTTTGTTTCGCTCCATAGTTTTATTCCCAACATTCTCCACAAAAACTAGTAAAAGGTTCTGCTTCCAGCCTCTGCAATCTCATCAATATCCAGGCTGCAAGGCAATAAATCTGTCCAATCGAATTAAGTACTACAAGTTTCAAAATCAATACACGATCGAAGTTCAGCCTATATTTATTATGAGATCAACAAACTATATTCAATCAACGTACTATAATTAAGTAATCTTGTTTTCCAAAATCTATAGCCCATGCCAAGATATGATCCCCTTACCATGTCAAAGTAATATCTTGCAGCTTTTCATCCATTTGATCTCTCGAGAGATTGTCATCCGTCTGTTTCATTGCCCAGCAAAGCTGGTATCTTCATCACTTCACTGAACATCTGAAATGGATCTCCTTCTCTGTTACAGTGCTGTGCGTCGTCGCCTCCATAGCCTTCAAAAACTTGCTCCACAAGGCCGTCTAACCGAATTCATCATATCGTTCCACTCGATATCATGTTTCTCGCTTATCGATCTGATTTCATCATCTCTTCACTCTCATTACTGGATGCAGAGTCTGGTAGTGGTCGGGCAGGTTCAAATTAGCCATGCGGCTGTCGAAGAGGATGAAGATGATGTTGATGTTGAGGATGATGTTGGATGCTGAAAGACAGGAGATTGTTGTTATTGTTGATGTAGCAGAACGGGGGTTTCAACACTGTGTGTGAAAACTTGGAAATGAGGTTAGGCCCAATGGCTGGTGAAGGGAGGGGATTTGATCAGATTATCAGAAATAGGTGGGGGAGAAGGGGAAGAACAAGAGAAAGGAGACATGTAAGAAGACTGCAGAGGGTAGTTTAGTGCTATGTGATTTGGTTTAAGAGTATCCATAAGTAAGCCAAAGTGTGGTTTTTGTGAAGGAGGAGATGTTGGCTGACACATTTCTCCTTCTGTTGTTGTTCACTTGCTTTTTTCTATAGCTGCTCTATGGAGCTTGAGAGCAGTGACAATCTCTCTTCTTGCCTCTGCCATGTTCATTCGCCTTTCTTGATAAGGTCTGCCGGTGTTCAATCTTCTTTCTAAATTGTTTCCTGGCTTGGCGAGGAATCGAATCTCCGGTGGGGCAATTGACAGAGTTCTCTGGAAGATTGTGATCTCCGACAATCACCGGAGCTTTGGAGAGAGCTAGCGCCTCACAAGGCTACGGATGTGAGCACTGGAGATGTAAGGTTCTTCTTTGAGCTTAGACCTCTGCACCTCCATGCTGTGCTATTGCTTAGCTTGCAGGAAGAGTTTCTTTCATCTCTGTTTATAGATTGTGAAGAGGAGAGTGAAGAATCATGGTGTGAGGTTGGAAAGGAATTTATTTGCTTTGGAAGTACATAACGTTGCAGGTTATATATGCAGGAAGACATTCTAGGTAAGGGTGCAACCGAGTCAAGCGGCTCGGGCTTGACTTATTAACAGGATCGATGAGTCGAGCTTATCGAGCTCTGAGTCGAGTTGAACACGAGTTCGAGCTCGAACACACGGTTGCTCGACTCGATAGCTTGTCGAGTAGCTCGAACACAAGAGCGGGAGCAAACTTACGCCGCGAGAGCGGGTTGCGGCCCCCGGCAGTAGGCTTCGCCGTGAGAGCAGGAGCGTGTGCGGGCTTCGCCGCAAAAGTGGGTCGCGGGTTGCGGCAACTGGCTTCACTGCGAGAGCGGGTCGCGACAGCAGGCTTTGCCGCGGAAAGCGGGTACAGCAATGGCTTCGCCAGGAGAGGGGGGAGGGCTTCGCCGCGAAGGCGGGTACGACAGTGGGCTTTGCCAGGAGAGTGGGAGCTCAACTCGTTTTGTGAGACGATCAAGCTCGAGCTCAGTATTTGGAACTATTATTACGTCCTCCGATCGGATGCAGAGGATCTCAGTATTTGGCAGCCGAGCTCGCTCGAACAGCACTGACTCACGCTCAACTTGAATGTTTGCACCCCTATATTCTAGGATGTCCAATTACTCTTAGTGCTTTTTAATTATTTCTGGCAACTTGAGAGCTCATATCAATAAGTTTTTTTTTTTTTTGTCTTACTCTGACCTCTACAGGTAGGTGGTGTTATAAGAAGATTTAGAAGGCTTTTTAGACATTTAAAGCACCAGAGAGATTGCAGAGCCAGGGGCAACAGGCAAGAAATTTGCTTTAAAAAAGCTCAAACAAAATTGTTCCAAATAGAGCAAACTATATTACTGGTAATTTATGACAGAATGGCTCTTCTTGAATGTTTTAAAAAAATGGATAAACTTATAAAGCTCACAAATCCAAGTCATTTAGCATGAAAAAAAATGTTTACAGTGTTAAAATGTGATGAGGGCATTTATATTGTAACCTCGTCATCCTTCATTGATGCTACTACTTCAAATTTGCTCATCAACAAACTCAAATTTGATTCAAAATCACAAATCAACTAAGATCGGTAAGCTAATAAGCTAAATTTAAATATTGCCGACCTTTTTCTGTTGTATCACCTTAGTTTGTTGATCTAATAAGCTTAAGATCAGCAGCTCATCTTGATATGTTGGTTGGGAGCTTTGGTATGTGATGTGTGTATGATTTGTCTTAATTAATCTAAATGTCAAAAAAATATTAACAAACCCAACCATCAGCTCAAGAGTTTGATTCATTTTAAGAAAAATTAATGTAAATCATATTTGAAGAGTTTAAAATTCAACGATAACAACAAGTACAATAATAACATTTTATCCCATTATATGAGGTATTTGTCATATAATATTTTCTTCTTTATGTCCTATTAAGAATTAAATTATATTTACATTAAATAAAATTATTTTTAATACTTTATAATAAAGCCTTTTTCAGTCTAAGTCTATATTTTTCAACATAGCTGTACTAATACATCTACTCTCCTAACGGGACATCGAAAAACCAACGTTTTTGTTACCAACCATCTAAGGCATATCTCTTTTATCTAATATGCTATTGGAGCAACCGCAACCTTTTCATGCATGCACTCATTTCTCATTCTGTCTCTAAATGTAAGTAACTCGTTCACCTGAGCATCTTCATCTTTGCAATACTCAGGGGCTGTTTGGTAGCACCGAGGATTTGATTTAAGTAGGATTTGTAAATCCTTTAAATCTGGATTTCGAAAATCCTTATGAGCCTAAATCCTGAAAACTATTTGATAAACTTCATGATTATGCTATTAAATCCCGTGCGACTGATGACTATAGAGAGGATTTAACAAGTGAACTCTTTCTCGACCAGCCAATGAATTCGTAAATCTGGCAAAATAGGATTTTGGAAATCCGGGATTTGCACAAAAAGGCGTAATTTTCCGTCTACGTCGGCTTTCATTTGCCGTGAGATTTGGTTTTGCATTTTAGGCCGTTTGGCTGGATTTCGCTCAAATCCAGCCTAAATCCTGCTACCAAACAGCACATTAATGCAATGGCTCGAAAAAATTTAAGTTAGTATAAAAGTAAGAACTCTAGCTCTCTTCTTTGCATTTTTTTTCACTATTTTTATCGCTTTACTGCTACCACTGTTCAGATTATAATTTCTTTTTCTTTTGCTGCAATAATCTCTCAAATTTGTTATACATATTATAATACTTAACCTAACCTCTTGAACATGCAGTATTAAGAAAATATTTAGAAATGTCAAAACCTTACATGAAGTATCAAAGGTTTCCAATTTTGGTCTTTGTTCTCAAAATAATACTGATAATTTTACCAATTTTATAAATTCAATTGATTTATTCTCTCAACTCTCTCTCTCTCTCTCTCTCTCCTATTTACTCCTAAGATGGAGAACTTTAACCTTTTGTGAAGGATCCCTGTAACATGCTGAAATGGACAGAGCCTCATGGCCTACCTCTTCTAACATCCTATAAATGTCTTTCATCTTTGCTTTCATCATCTCTCTCTCTCTCTCTCTCTTCTCTCTCTCTCTCCTCTCGCATATTGCAACTGTGGGCAGGCATGGCACTGCTAATTTGCAGCAGATTTCACATAATAAAGCAGAGGAAGTTAAGGATGACGCAGGTTAGAGTTTATTACAGCATAAACGGCGAGTTGGACTGCACAAAAAGTTTGGCTATGGTTTTGCCTTCTAGCTTTGCGCCTCCGCACGAGAATTTTGCTTCTCTGCCACCTTCTCTCCTCCTCCCCGTTCGGGGAAAGGCCTCCTCCCCCTTCCTGGCTTCCTCCTCCACATACAACAGGACTTCCCTCCCCTTCCTGGCTCGGTGGCTCCTTCCTCCTCCGGCCCTTCTCCCTAACTTCGTTTTCAAATCTACCAATCATGACCCGGTGGCAGTAGCTTCGCTTGTCTCCTGCATCAACCTTGCGCTCGTGTTCCGTTTTCAGCTGCAGATTTGGATTTGGCGTGTTCGGAACTGGTAATACTCGCTGGTCGGGACTCGGTTGCGGCCTCGTCCGACGTACCTCTGTCTGCAAAAATGTGATAAAATGTTTGGTCTTTAAAAGGTGCGGTTGAGCTGTTATCTCTTAAATGATGGTTTCTTTTGTTTAAATTGCCTCTCCGTGAAGCATTTTGGAGGCGGTTTTGGCGGGTGGTCCGAGGTTTCTATTTGGGAGGCCATTCATTTCTCAGCAATGGTCACCTAAATTCTAAAACCTTAGCGCGGAGGAATGTACTCCATTCCTTTTGGATCATGATTGTTGATCTCCATTGGCAGTGTCGGCAAACCCTTTGGGCATTCAAAAAATTGCCAGCTTTGTTAGGGCATCTTTGGCCGTTCACGCCTCACTGCTAGGAAAACTCGGTTGCGTATGCTAGGGTTCTGTGTGATGGTAACCAATGAATCTTCTTTTCCGGATGCTAATTCCCGATTTCAATGATGTGGGATTGAAATGTCGCTTAAGGTGTTATATGACTGGAAACCGCTCGTGGTGCCGGATGTGGCTCCCTGTCCATCTTCCAACTTATGGCACACAAAACCCTCAAGCAACCCTCCAGTGAGCCCTCAAAACCCGTGGAAGAAGCTCTAGTCGGGCTCGTCTGCTCTCTGCACAAAACCTCAACTCTTCTCCCGAACCCCCTCTCCTTCCGTCTTCTGTAACTCTCGCCAATGCTCAATACTCTAACACAAGATCCCACTCCCAATACACAATGACAACCAAACCTGCACAGGAAACAAATCTCGAAATAACCCTCTCCTGCAACTTACAACCGATTCTACGCAGCATTATCCCTGACCCGGTTATTCCTCCTGAGGACCAATTTCCCAATTTAAATTCCCCCATTGATGTTGTTCATCAAGGTAGCAAAGTCCCTCACCTATACGAAAAACTGCCATTCTAGTCCCCTCCAAGTGCCCTTATTTATTCTTTTGAGCGCAGCAGGCCAAAACTCTATGTCTTAACCACTCCCAACAAGTTTTCCATCTTACTGATGGAAGACCAGCAAGGATCTTGGCTTCCAAGGTCACGGGCTCCTCCTCTCAGCTGCAATATGACGGTTACCCCATAAGGTGTCATATCTCAAAAGTCACAACATGCAAGTCACAAGGGCTAAAGGGTGATAAGAAAGCACAAACCCATCAAGTCTAAATGACCCTTCACGCCATTGGTTGCTGGAACATCCGCGTTTTACCAAACCAGGATAAGGTTCTAGCTTTGTAAACTTGATTGCCCTCTCATCATCTGACATGCTGTGCATCCTTGCAGCTAAAGTCAATTCTTCTTCCTTTTGGAATCCTTGGTTTCATAGATCATTTCAAATTTTTCCCATGGAATTTAGCTGCACATTTCAGCACTTTCCTCCTCCCCTGGGAGGATTTGGCTAAATGGAACCCCTCTCGCTTACTTTAACACTATCTGTTCTAGCTCTCAACTGATTCATGCTCCATTCAATATGGGGGCTCTCCCCCTTTCTTTTATTACTTTGTTTATACAGCTAATTCCCCTATTGGAGAGAGTCCAATGTTGCGGAACTACGGATCTGGCTAATTCTATCCTCCTCTCCTTGGATTGTGATGGGTGATTTCATTTGTTTTAAGAACCTCAAAAGATAATCTGGTGGAGCCGATCACTTCAGGCAGCATGGGTGATTTAATACCTTGGGAGTTCACTCGGTACCTCCGATCTGAAATCTACGGGTCTGGGATATACGTGGTTCAATGGGCGTGTGGAGGACCCCATCCACATTAAATTGGATAGAATGTTGGTTAATAGATGTGGCTGGATACATTCCCTGTTCCTTTTAAAAGTTGTTCCACTCCTATCTGCTCGACCACACTCCTTACTGCTATGTTCTGGTGATTTCTCATCGAGTAGCAGGTTTCCATTTTAAGAATTATGGCCTCAATTTGACGGTTTTTGAGATGCTCTTATCATTCTTTTGCCTCTCCTATGCTGGTTGCCCTATTTCTAATTTTATGGCAAGCTCAGGGCTGTCAAGTTGAAGCTAAACTCAAAATTGGGCAAAAAATCTCTTTGTTAAAATCTAACTTGAGGATTTGTTGCAGCACCAAAAACTGTGTTTGGATTCTCATTCAACGATAATCCGTTGGTTCATTTATCTTAAGGCTTTCCCTCCAGGTTTCTTAATAAGAACATCTCCTTTTTTCAGGTGCTTGGCGAGCTTGGGATTCTTCAACGCGCCAAGCTAAGTGGTTACACAATGGAGAAGATGAGTTGGAATTTTATGTATGCCGCATTAAATCTAGAGCCAATTCTTCAAAGAAATATAGAGAAATTGTTCTACTGATGAGGGGCACTTTACTTCCCTCGGAGGTGCTAAGGCCATTAGTTGACCACTTTACTAAAATTTACAAACCTTTGGTGCACTCTACCCCCTTGACACTCTTTTGCTGTGGAGATTCTATTCCCAGCCACCTCATTCAACACTTTAATTGCTCCTGTTTTGATTATTGGATTAAGCAAAGTGGTTTTACTGGTTCCATCCTCCTCTTCTCGGGGCCCGGATGGATTCAACTTTTGGTTCTATAAGGGTGCATGGGAAGTTATTGGCGTCTATGTCATAAATGCAGTCAAAACTTCTTCCCACACCAGCCACCTTCATAGATGTCTAAAGTATGATTATTTCTCTCATACCAAAACCAACATTGTTGCCGATATCTCTGACATACAGACCGATTTCCCTTTGTAAATGTCTTCTACAAGATTATGCAAAGATCCTTGCTAATCGGCTTAGATGGTGTTGTGCCTTACATCATTCATTAAGAGCCGAGCCGGGTTCATTCCGAATAGAAATTTCTAACGGGACAAACATTATCTTAAGCTATGAGTTGCTTAAGGAATTCAACTGGCAAATTTTCTACAAAATACTTTTGTTGCGAAAACTAGATATTCGAGGAGTTTGACTTGTGGAATTGGGACTTCCTTCTCACTAGGCTGCGGGTGAAAGGGTTCCCGGATCTATTCTCTCTTGGATCAGAGGGGGGTTTTGTATTTATGATGTTCTTTCTCGGTTTGCATTAATGGGCGCTTGGGGGTTTTTTTTCATTTCTTCAAAGCTGGCTTAAAGGCAATGGTTGCCTTTGTCCCCTCTTCTTTTTGGCTATTGTCATGGATGCTTTTTCTTCCACCCTTTGATGCCATACCATTCATGGTCTAATCCCTGTGCCGCTAGCTCTTTCAAGCATCTTCTTTATGCTGACGATGCTGATTTTTTGGGGACGGTTCTTTAATAATGCCATGGTTTACCAACTTCTTAAAGGTTTTGCTAACTGCATCGTGTTGGTCTCCATATCAATCATTCCAAGTGCTCTATTTTGTTTTCTGATCTTCCTCTTGGACAATGATATCTCTTCATTTTGGGTTTTTTACCTACGACACTCTCTCAAGTATCTGGTCTTCCCTATCTCTATCAAAAAACTTAATTCGGGCTCACTTCCAACAACTGTGAGTAGAATTTCTACTCTACTTGATGGTTGGAAAGTAAAAATTTCTTTCTTTTCGAGGTAGTATCCAATTCTTACAAATTTACTTATTGCAAATACATTGGCCATACTGGATAAGAGGTTCGACTTATACCTAATTCTTGCCTCAAATTTCATTGAGAAGCTAATGCTCTGGTTCTTTTACCATCGGTACCACTGAAGGGGATAAGCTACATCTGGTAGCTTGGCATAAAGAACCTGCTTGCAACTTGCCTTGGCAGGTCTCGGGATACCGAATTTAAAATCTTTAGCACACGGTTTTTGGCTGCTCTTATATTTGGAGATGGATATAATTCCTTAACTTCTGGTCTTTGATGGTTTAAGACCAAATATCTTTCCCCTTGGAAGCTAAACCCCCCTATGCTCAATTTCTGGAAAATTTATTTCATGATGCTGCGGGTAAGGATTAGAATGAGTTTCGTTGTGTGGTTATGGCTGAAGGTTGCAAATTTCTATTCTTATTGGACCATGGATTGATGGAAAAGCTGTTCTGATTTTATTTCTCCGTTGTCCTGACATATCTGCTAAAGCCTCAGCGAACTACATATATTCTGGGGGACACTCTGTTGTGTTTACGAACTGACTTCCCTTCAGGGGTGCAACAAATATTTTTCAGCTATTCCTCTTTCGTACTGCTGTCCCTTTACTCTGGGAAATTCAAGAAAAACCGTGTTTTTAAGACTTTAGGCATAACTTTTTTGTTGTGGTGCAAACTCAGCTCATGGCATAAACTTTATTTGCATAAAGCTGGCGCTCTTTAGGCATTTCTTATTGCTTGGCTTTTTGTATTCGGGAATGGTTTAAAAACCAGCTGACGTTACCAAAAGAAAACATTTCATTGCACCCAATCCGTCCCATTGCCATGTGGTGATGAAAGCGGTGCATTTTTATTTTTCTCCTTGTGATTATTCCTATGCTGTTATCACCTCATCTCCTACCGGTTTTGAACTGCTTTTTGCTGAGACTACATTAACTAGCAACTTTTTGACGTTTTGGAAGCAGATCTATCACCCTACTGCTGTGGAATAAGACGTTCTGCTATTTTAGTCATTTGCTGTGTTATTTATTTCATATGGGGGAAAGGACACGACCGACAGATTTACGAGCATCTCACTTCCTTTTGCATGAACTGTGCAACCAAGATTGCTTTGGTACATTTCATGCAATACCTGGTCGTGAATGTGGAAGACAAACCTGACCTGATTCAATACTGCGGTTCCCTACTTGTTTTTTTGCCTGGTGGTGCTCTGAATTTTTTGGGATGATGTGGACTGGACTGGCCGTTGCCCCTTGGATGGCCTTCGCGCTCCGCAAGCTCCAGCCCTTGCGCGTGTCTACTCATACTGTCGTATGGCATGTAATTTCTGCAATCCTTTTGACCTGGCGTGCTGGGGCCCTTTTGGCAAACGGGCAACCTTTTGCTGCCGGTGTTGGGAGACAAATGAGCTTATGGCTTTGATTTCCATGTCCTGCTGGTCCATTATTGCCTGAGTCCATCGTTTTTTCTCTACCCCCTTTCCTTGGGTTGGAGATTTTCCTCTGGCGATGGGTTTCACATTTTGGACAGATTTGATTTGCTGCGCTTCTTCTCTTCAAGTTTCATTTTAGTTTCACGTACCACAATTTTGGTTTTTCAATGCTCTTTTTGGTTTGCTATGGGTGTATAGTTGGGGTTTCTTTCTTACTGACCTTCATAGTGTTTGTTTTCACTTATGATGGATAGTTTTTTACACCAAATTTATCTTCTTTTACTGTGTAATCTGTCTGCTTTGTAATATCTTGGGCTTAGGCCACCTAATTTTTTTCCAAAAAAAAAAAGCAGGTAAAGGGTACAGTACACACAGAGATTGGAACCCAGCCCTTACAGAATTCCCTGAGAATTCTGTCCAAGCCATGCATGCTAAAATGTCCAAATTTAGGGTAAGGCTATCACTTATGAGTAATCTAATTATAAAAAGTACTTCTAATAACATAAATTTTAAAAAATAACGAATAAATACATGTAGCCAAACACAATTAATAATTGCTTATGGCATCAAACATTATGGACTTAGATATTCCAATTATGGACTTAGATTCGATATTTGGGTGGCTATGCTTTGTTGGGGGCTTAAAACAGCTGTTAATCTTCTAAAAAATGAACATTGTGGGTTGATTTTTCTTGCTGTTTCTGCCATTCGATCTGGAGAAGTAAAGTGGTATCACATCTCTTCTTGAATGTGATTTCACTTTTAATATTATTAGAACTGCTTCTCTTCTCAACACTTTTTAATGAGGCCACCTTAATAAGATTTGTTGGTTTTTTTTGCTGATGGGAGCTTATTGAGTTCGGTAGGTGTCCTTTTGCTTGTTAATGCTTTGTGGATTTTGTCTACTCTATCGGGAAGGAGAGAAAAGAAAGAAATTGCCAATTCTATTAAGAGCCATACATCTATTAAAGTTCTATCAGAAAAGCTGTGCT
This sequence comes from Dendrobium nobile, assembly GCA_022539455.1. Classification (NCBI taxonomy): domain Eukaryota; kingdom Viridiplantae; phylum Streptophyta; class Magnoliopsida; order Asparagales; family Orchidaceae; genus Dendrobium; species Dendrobium nobile. The sequence goes on from CM039734.1 coordinate 71,115,405, forward strand.
ATTGAAGTGTCCAGGTGGAAAATGGGGAAGATTTTAGAAGAAGCTGTTGTATTTTGGTGATTCTCTTTGTTTGGGTTTGGTCTAATGTATCAGGTGGTTTTTTGCTGACTTTCATTTGATGTTTGCTGATTTTATTGCTGATCTTGTGTTTTTTGGTTGGGGGCTTATGATGAATGGGGTTGCATTCTCTCCCCTGGATGGCGGGTCTTTGCAACTAACTTTGTTTTGGAGGCATTCTTGCAACCGGGATATGTGGGGTGCTTGGATGCAATTCACTATTTTTTGAGCCTGAAACTTTTTGGCGGATCATTTTGTTATCTCTGCCTGCTCGGTCATCTTTCCATTTTATCAAATCGCTTTGACATGGTTTTTTTTTCACATGTTTTGTGTCCTTCTCTTGTGCTTATTGTGGCCTCCCCACAATTTTATATTTTCTTTTGTTTTTTCCCTCTTCTACATGTATTAGTTTTATTATTAAGGAATTTGGGCTTTGTCTCTTAACTTCCCCTGAAAAAAAAATAATTAAGGTTGCAGGTATAAAAACAAAGCAGTAGTGAAAAGTGTCACAATACACTGTAATTTTTTTTAAAAAAATTTAAACGATAAAAAAATAATCCAAAGTAATGTAATATATTGTTGTTGATAATCCAAAACAAGAGAAGAAATATAAAGTTTAACGTATTAGCTTTGTACGAAGATCCAGCTTGCAATCATATAAAAGAGAGGGTGCGACATTCACTAGAGACATCAATATTTTTTAGTGGAAAATTATTAAAGGGGGAAAACCACAGGCATAGCCCAGTTCAAATGAATCCACTATTATTTGCAGCCGATTGCAAATGGGTCCTTCATTGGGGGAAGGCCTTGGCTTGATTTACCAATATTACATCATACAGAGTGTGTTACATGGTGGAAATAGGAAGTCATTATTGATGTGTTTGTTTGGTCAGAAGAACCGTAGTCAATGGGCAATGTAAGTCGAAAGAACGTCGTCGGCGGGGGTAACGGAGGTCATAAAGTCATTGTCTGAGACGAAGGTAAGAAGATGATGAGTCAGTGGTAGAAGTCCAGCGATGGACAGAAGTTCGGTCGGATAGAAATATGATGAATGTGTGAGACCTCGTTCCTTTGCTGTAGCTGCAGGAAAAGTGATTTTTCCCTAGGATCGGCCAGGACGATGGGGGATCGTCCAGGCCGATCAATGCATTGGAAAATGGCTGATTTCTGGATGTTCTCTGGAGTGATTTCTGGACTGGACGTCCAGGCCGATTTTGGATCGGCCGGGGACGATCAGATACGACAAGAATCCCTGAGCGCATCGTCCTGGAAATCTCCAAGGGCCGATTGATTTTGTTCTGATCGGCCGGACGATTAGGTGGATCGGCCGGGCCCGATCAAGCTTTATGTTATAAAGGTAATCAGCTCGATTTGGGAGAGAGAAATTTTAAAAAAATAAAAATATCTTTTCTGGAGAACAGAGGAACAAGGCAAGCGAAAGAAGTCCGATTTGGGGGCCGCGGCGGAGCTATTTCGTCGTTCGTTGCTGTTGGTCAATTTGTTTGTCTCGCTGTAAGGATTCCGAACCCTACTTCTGTTTTCGAAGATTTTGAGGTTTTGCGAATTGGTGCTCAGATTTGTGTTTTTGTAAGTGATTTTCGTACCTGGTTTGGTTACTGGCGAAGATTTCACCGCATAACTTTTGGTATGTTGTAGAGATGATTATTCTGCACGTTTTAAGTATTTTCTGGAAGGATTTCGTCCGGTCGTTTTGATTCTGCGGGGTTTTATTTTGACTGCAAATTATTTGATGTCCGAATTGGTTTGGCAGTGAGTAGAATAGTCTTATAATGTTGCTGTGACGTTCTGTATTATTGGTGGATTGTAATTTCTGGGATTTTTGTGTAAATTCTGTAGACTGCCGTTACTCTGCCCGATTTTCGTTCACGATTCCTGTTTTCCGAATTGATAGATAGTATCGAATATCGCCTATGACTATTGATATGATCGTTCTAGATTTCTTTAATATTTGCTTATTGCATCGATTATTGCATTGATGATTGTGTCACTGAAGACAAGTGGGAACCTAGTTGGACGTTGGTGAAGATAGTATTGACCTGTACAGGATGGTGGGCCGACGGGCTTTCCTTAAACATCGATTCTGGATTTCTACAACAGCACTATAGATGGGAGTATAAGGAGTTTTATATGCCGACGGGCGGCCGACGGGCAAAAAAGAGTGACGACTCTTATGATAGACCAACGTGTTATTAAACGGAACTACAACAGCAACGGATTCTACAACAGCAATATGGATATATAGCCAGTTAACTGGTTGATCATGACTAGTGTTTGTGCTTGTGAGTAAGACCATTGTATGACATTGTATGATTCTTGCATCGTATGGGGCTTCCTGATGTGCATCGATTTATTGGTTTCCGATTGATTTATCGATATTGACGTGGAATTATAGATTTATTGATATTGTATGGATTTCACGACGGATTTATTGTATTGTATTGATTCCTCGCTATCGATTGGTATCGCTTGATTTATGGATTATCGATTATGGACTATGGAATTAGTGGATATGAATTGTATTGACTATAGATGTACCGGCACTGACATTGATATGGATTCGGTTATTGATTCATAGACATTGACATCGACTATTGATATAGATTGTATCGATTGTAAGATATCGACATCGACATCGATTGGATATGATAGGACATATGGATTTATGGATACGACAGATCCTGATATGCTATTGATCATTGATACATTGATTCATCGTGCGATGGATTGATTGATTGATGGAATTTGATCGATGGATCGACTTTATTGTTTTGTTTCAATTGACCTGACGATTTCATTCTATGAATTTGATTTCGATTGTTTTGTCGATATGTTGATTTGATCGTTCTATGGATTACCAACTGATTGATATAATTGACTGGAAAGTGCTCTATTGAATCGAGATGTTTTTTCCTACTGTAGCTCGTACGTCGTCATGATTGAATTGCCGTAGTGTTATTGAATATTGCATATTGACATCGAGTAAATCATATAGAATAATTGGATTGACCGATTTGGCAGAGTATTGACTGATTTGATAGATGATATAGATACAACGAATTGACTAGACGACACGGTTAGACAACACGATTGATTGAAATAATGATAGTATTGATTGATAGACAGGCTACGATGGATAGACATTGACTGAAAGCACTTATTGATTTGATTGCTGGAGTATTGATTTATCGATGCTTTTATCGCTGTATTGATTATTGACTATTGACGTATCTGATTCGATTTGATTCCGTACCTGCATAGATTCGTTGATTATAGCTGACTTGACTCGATTGACCTGCATCAATTGTTTCGATCGTGCTTTGATTTCAGTTGTAGGCTTTGGTGACCTGCTGGGCTGTAAGCTCATTATATGTGGTTAATAATTTCAGGTGCAGGGCCTCCAGCTTTGAAGATCTTTCTAGCCGAGTTCTGGTAGCTTTTATTTCTGTAGCTCTTTGTTTTGTAGCCTTGGTAGGCTTTCTTTTGTAGCCGTGCGGCTATTGTATATGACCTTTTGGACGCTTTTGTCTGTACTCTGTTGTACTATATAGTGAATTATAGATCCGCTGTTGTTTCTTTTTGTAATGTAATTATCTCTGGCTCGGGATATAGTAATGATGGATGATATGAACAACAAATAAGGGATTGATAGAAAAAAAAGAATAAAGAAAAAAAAAGAAAAGAGGCAATAGAACGATCAGATGAATCCTTTCGCTACACGGATCTTGGGGCGGTTAAATTGGTATCAGAGCGAGTGTAGTGAAAAGGATTTGATTAATCCAGAGTTGATATTGCATTATTCGATTCATTTTGTTTTCTGTGTTTGACTCCGTGGTTTGATTTTGTTTGACTGATTTGAATTGATCAGGCAAATGGATTCGAAAGGCAGAAGATTGAGACTGAACCTGCTGCTAACTTCCCTACTTTCATCCGAAAATATGGATAAATTCGTTGACAAGGTTGCTCAGATGGTGAGCGACAAACTCGCAGCTAAACGTCTGGGCATATTAAGAAGAGTGGGAGAGTAGCAGACCGAGGACCACCCTGTTTGTATGTCTTGTGGCAGGAGGCACATGGGACAGTGTTACAGACGGACAGGTCAATGTTTTCGATGCGGTGCACGTGGGCATCGGATGACTGAATGCCCAAGTTTTGGGTGGAGGCAAGTACCGTTCCGATGGCTTCGACTGTTCCGACTGTCCCGACTGATCTGGTTGGAATGGAGCAAGAAATGGAGGAAGTTGCCCAGGAATGCCTGCTAATGTGACTGTACGTGTTTTGTTTATGTCTGTTTCGTGTGATTGTGCGATTCATTGGTTGCCTGATTGATTGGATTAGATCTGTTGTGTTTCGTTTTGCTTCCGTTTGCTTCGGACATTTAGGGAATGTCGGGACGACATTTTTCTAAGTGGGGAGATTGTGAGCACCTCGTTCCTTTGCTGTAGCTGCTGGAAAAGTGATTTTTCCTAGGATCGGCCAGGGACGATGGGAGGATCGTCCAGGCCGATCAATGCATTGGAAATGGCTGATTCTGGAATGTTCTCTGGAGTGATTTCTGGACTGGAAGTCCAGGCCGATTTTTGATCGGCCGGGGACGATCAGATACGACAGAATCCCGGAGCGCATCGTCCTAGAGAATCGTCCAGGGCGATTGATTTGTTTTGGATCGGCCAGGACGATTAGGTGGATCGGCGGGCCGATCAGCTTTATGATTATAAGGTATCAGCTCGATTTGAGGAGAGAGAAATTTTAAAAAATAAAATTCTCTTTCTTGAGAGAGACAGAGGAAAAAGAGCAAAGAAAGAAGTCGATTTCGGGGGCCCGCGGAGCGTTTTTCGTTCGTTGCTGTTGGATAATTTGTTTTGTCTGCTGTAGGATTCCGAACCCTACTTCTGTTTTCGAAGATTTTGAGGTTTTGCGAATTGGTGCCAGATTTGTGTTTTTTTTGTAAGTGATTTGTCGTACCTGGTTTGGTACTGGCGAAGATTTCACCGCATAACTTTTGGTATGTTGTAGAGATGATTTTCTGCACGTTTTAAGTATTTCTGGAAGATTTCGTCCGGTAGTTTTGATTCTACGGGGGTTTTATTTGACTGCAAATTATTATGATGTCCGTATTGCTTTGAGCAGTAGTAGAATAGTCTTATAATGTTGCTGTGCACGTTCTGTATTAATTTGGTGGATTGTAATTTCTGGAGATTTTTGTGTAATTCGTAGGACTGCCGTTACTCTGCCCGATTTTCGTACGATTCCTGATTTTCCCGAAATTGATAGATTGAATCGATATTGCCTATGACTATTGATTGATCGTTCTAGATTTCTTTAAATTTGCTTTTGCAGTCGATTATTGCATATGATTGATGTGTCCACTGAAAAGACCAAGTGGGAACCTAGTTGAACGTTGGTGAAGATAGTATTGACATGTACAGGTGGTGGGGCCGACGGGCTTTCTTTTAATCATCGATTATGGATTCTACAACAGCACTATAGATGGGAGTTATAAGGAGTTTTATATGCGACGGGCGGGCGAGGGCCAAAAAGAGTGACGACTCTTATTGATAGACCAACGTGTATTAAACGGACTACAACAGCAACGGATTCTACAACGCACTATGGATAATAGCCAGTTAACCTGGTTGATCATGACTAGTGTTTGTGCTTGTCGAGTAAGACCAATTGTATGACTTGTATGATCTTGCATCGTATGGGCTTCCTGGTGCACGATTTATGGTTCCGATTGATTTACGATATTGACGTGGATTTATAGATTTATTGATATTGTATGGATTTCATCGACGGATTATTTGTATTATATTGGTTCCTCGCTATCGATTGTATCGACTTGATTTATGGCATTATCGATTATGGACTATGGATTATGGATATGGAATTGTATTGACTCATAGATTACCGGCACTGACATTGATATGGATTCGGTATATTGATTCATAGACATTGACTCGAATTGATTATAGATTGTATCGATTGATAGATATCGACATCGACATCGATTTGGATATATATGGGACATATGGTACTATGGATACGACAGTCCTGTATGCTATTGATGCATTGATACATTGATTATCGTGCCGATGATTGTTTGATTGATTGACTGGATTGATCGCTGGATCGACTTTATTGTATTGATTTCAATTGACCTGACGAATTTCATTCTATGAATTTTGATTTCGATTGTTTTGTCGATATGTTGATTTGATCGTTCTATGGATTCCCAACTGATTGATATAATTGACTGGAAAATGCTCATATTGAATTCGAGATGTTTTTCCTACTGTAGCATCGTACGTCGTCATGATTGAAATTTGCCGTAGTGTTATTGAATATTTGCATATTGACATCGAGTAAATATATGAATATTGGATTGACCGATTGGCAAGAGTATTGATCTGATTTGAAGATGATATAGATACAAACGAAATTGATAGACGACACGGTTAGACGTACACGTATGATTGAAATAATGATAGTATTGATTGATAGACACGGCTACGATGGATAGACATGACTGAAAGCACTTATTGATTTGATTGCTGGAGTATGGATTTATCGATGTTTTATCGCTGTATTGATTATTGACTATTGACGTATATGATTCGATATGATTTCCGTACCTGCATAGATTCGGGATTGTTATAGCTGACTTGACTCGATTGACCTGCATATTGTTCGATCGTGCTTTGATTTCAGTTGTAGGCTTTGGTGACCTGCTGGGCTAGTAAGCTCATTATATGTGGTTAATTATTCAGGGCAGGGCCTCCAGCTTGAAGTCTTTCTGCCGAGTTCTGTAGCTTTTGTTCTGTAGCTCTTTGTTTTGTAGCCTTGGTAGGCTTTCTTTTGTAGCCGGTGGGCTATTGTATAGACCTTTTGGGACGCTTTGTCTGTACTCTGTTGTCATATATGTGAATTATAGTATCCGCTGTTGTTTCTTTTTGTAAGTAATTATCTCTGGCTCGGGATATATGTATTGCATGGATGATATGAACAACAAATAGGGATTGATAGAAAAAAAAGAAATAAGAAAAAAAAGAAAAGAGGCAATAGACGATCGATGAATCCTTTCGCTACACGGATCTTGGGGCGTTATAGAATGTCTGGAGATGGGTAGAAGTCCGGCGTTGGATAGAAGTCTGACGGATTCCGGTGACTGACAGAAGTGCGGCGTCGGGCAGGGAATCTTGCAAGGCGGAAGTCTAGCATTTGATAGAGTATCGAAGAGGCGGGAGTCCAACATTGAGTAGAAGTTATCGATGGACATAAGTCCAACGCTGGATAGAAAACACAATGGAAGTACGACGATAGGGCAGAGTTCGATGTCAGTAGAAATCCGGTGACGAGCGGAGGTTGGCATCTAGTAGAAGTCCTCATGAGTAGATATCCGACAACAAGTGAAGGTCCGACGTTAGGTAGAGTACAGCGATGGACAGAAATCCAGCGTCGGATAGAAGTCTAAAAAATGTCAGCGACACACAGAAGTCGACGTCGGGTAGAAGTCTGAGCATCAGGTAGAAGTCCGCGGAATTCCAATGAGGTAGAAGTTCGACATCGGCATGAATCCGGCTACTGCGGAAGTCCAACATTGGGTAGGAATTCGGTGATGGGTGGAAGCCCGACGTTGAGTAGAGTCTTTCGATGGACAGAAGTTCGGCGCCGGAAAGAAACCAGCGAAAGTCCGGCGTCGGTAGAAATCCGATGACGAGCTGAGGTCCGCGTCGGGTAGAAGTCGGACGTCAGTCGGAGACAGTAAATAAGGGGGAGACGAGGGGCAAGTTGGAAGTGTTTGAATGGACGACTGATAATTGAATCCCTCGATCGTGAACCATTTAACTGGACCATTTGAATGTTTTAATAATATCAGAATTTAACGATCTTGGGTTCGTTTGGATTCGTCTCATCAGCGCTCGATTCGATTATAAGCATGTCATGTTTGGAGACCGTTTGGTAATCCAAATTATGATTTAAAACTTTCAAATGTTTCGGGTCTTTGATTTGGACTCATTGTGGGCTCGATTTGAGTCGAATTTGGTTTTGTCGTTGGTTCGTACTTCTGGAGACGCTCATTTCAACCATAAGTTTGCTGAAATTGAGTATATGATCTCCAATTTAATTTTTTGAAATTTCCAACTTGATTTTTGCATCGAGATTCATTCCCAATGATGATAATTTTTTTATGTTTTCGTCAAATGTATTATTTTTAATCCTCTTCAAGATATAGGACAAGTCATACAACTCCTCATCTGAACGCTATCTTGATAAAAGAAGATAGAAGAAGAGAATCTCTGCAATAAATATCTATAAATGTACAATTTTATAATAATTTATATGTTGGTTCTTTTTTTTTTTTTTTTGGGGGGGGGGGGGGGGGAATTCTTTTTTATTTTTCAGAAATAAAAAAGCGGAAGTTGATAATGTCAAAGTGGCTTCCTACAGAGAGATCCCTTATGGGTGCAACCGAGCCAAGCCGGCTCGCGAGCTGTGCTCGTGTTCGACTCGTTACGGGTCGACAAGCCGAGCTTATCGAGCTCGCGTCGAGCTCAAACACGAGTTCGAGCTCGAACACAGGGTTGCTCGACTCGATAGCTCGTCGGATAGCTCGAACGCGAGCGCGACTGCCGGACTCCGTCGTGACACGGGCGACGGCTGACGGCGCGGGGGAGCAGCGTCGCGGCAGTGAGAGCGGACTCGACTCAGCGACGGAACGGGAGCAACATCGCGGCAACGAGCTCGAGCGGACTCGACGCGGACAGCGACGCAGAACGACGGGCGACGGCTGACGGACGACAGTGCGGAGCTCGAGCTGACTCCGACGCAGACAGCAGACGCAGACGACGCGCTGCTCAAGCCCGAACCGACGAAGACTCGATTGACGTAGACGACGAACGACACAGACTACGATTTGTGCAGACGACGGACGACGGACAAGCTCGAGCTGACTCCGATGTGCGCGCAACGACGGACGCGGGCACGCATGCTCGAGCTCGAACCGTGACTCGAGAGCTCGACGAGCTTTTTCTTTCGATGTCGAGTCGACGCTCGAGCTCGACTTTTGGCTCGACTCGAGTTCGAGTTCGAGCTCGAGCTCGAGCTCGACATTTGACTAACGAGCTCGGCTCGAATAACCTTGAATCGAGCTCGACTCGACTCGTTTGGCACCCTTCACTTCCCTTCATGCTCTCTCTCTCTCTCTTCTCTGAAGAAATATATAATATATATATTTTTGGAATTATATATAAATAATAATATTGTCTCTCATATTTTATTGGTTTTTTTATTCTCAAAATATATAATATTTTGAGTTTTGAATTGAATTATATTTTAATAAATACATTATTAACATTTACTTATAAAACAAAATTTATAATTTAAAATTTTTTTATCATCCACTTGTTTGATTCTAACTCTGAAAAATCCTCACAAAAATTAAAAATTAGTTTTGACTACTATAATTTGATGTATTCAAGGGTTCATTCAGATTTAGAGTGAAAGTATTTATTCCTCACAAAATCCTCACAAAAAAGCAGAGTTCAAACACACTACCTTGCACTTTTTACTTCTCATCATTCTTGATCATGTAAAATAACGGGCTTGGAGCAATGGGAAAAATTATTAGGTGCGAAGTGTGCACATCCGCACAAATATGAGTACCTAGCGGTACCAAGCGGTATCGAGTGCCGGTACCTAGGCGAAATAAAGCTTGTGCGGACGGTTCTCCCGTCCGCACTCGGCACCTAATAATCTCTCGGAGCCGGAGATCTCCGCCTATATTTTGTTCATTTTGTTCAGAAATATGAGAAGAAAAAGAAAAGGAAAGAGAGAGAATTCGGCGGAAGGATTATATAAGCAGTCGGGCAAAGAGGTTGGAAATTGGAATTAATGGCGCCTTCTTGTGAGTTCTCAGAAGGTAACTTCCACCAATCTCTTCGTAGCAGTCTGTGAAGAGGCCGCGAGCTGACGAATGGTTATTATAACCACTATATATATATATAAAATCCAAAGTTAAAATCTTATCCAAACATTCCTTCATATGTTCAGTTCTACAATTCCTTCCTACAAGCTCGTTAACGTTACGTTGTCCGTCTTAGTTCCCAACACAATGAGCTGCCAGAGTCGAGTTCTCATTCTCGTTAGGACATCTCCAACGGAGAATTCATTTTTCACGCCAAAATACCGCAAAACGTAAAAAATGGCGCAGTACTGCTCCAACGAACGCCATTTTTTTGCTTTTGCACGAAGGTAACGATCCTTCTCTACTTTGGCGCGTTTTCCGTTGAGAGAGAAAAATAACGTTGGTGAACAGTGCAACGCTTGTTCACCTGCAAGCAAATGGCGGATGTTTTGGCGTTCGCGCTGGAGCGAACGAACGACGTCAACGCTCGTTTGGCGTTCGGTTGGAGAGGTCTTATTCTGTTCACATACCCATCCAAGTCTAGTGGAAGATTTAAAAAAAAAATTGGAGGGGCACAAATTATCAATTTTAAAGTTATTTTCAATATTTTTTATTCAGACTTTATATTGAAATCGGCGATAAAAAAAAATAGGAGATGTTTAACATAAAAATATTAATCAAGAGCCTTAAATATAATTAAATAAAAATAAATATATTTTTATTATACTATAATTATTTTAAAAAATAAATAATAATTCTAATATGAAAATTTAACTTATTTGATAAATATTTAAGTTTTTCTCAAAAAATAAAAAATAAAAAATAAAAAATAATAAAGGAATAGGCTATGTTTGCTTTTCTTTCTCAGCTTTTTCGTTGTTTTCTCTATCCTCGCAATAGTTGCTAAATAACTTCTTCGTCTCTTTAACGACGTTCCTTCCTGTCGGATCCAAAATTCCCACTTCCTCGCCGTACATTTGTTCGATCGAAAGTAACGACGATAATAGGAGCTTGCTCATTTGGGTGGTTGCAGCATTTTTATAAAGCTGATTATAAATTATTGTGGAGAAAGTAACTTTTTTTAAGTTGATGTAGTTAAAAGAGCATAATTAAGTGACACATTTAATCAATAGGACTTTCTACTCACAATCATAATTCATTGCTGTTTCACTATTTTATCCCATTCGCATAACTTTTCAAAGATTACACTCACCATCTTAAAGCGCTCTATCACAAACAAATTAATTTGAGGATTTGAGCATAAGTTTATATATATTTATATATTATAATATATTTATATATATATAGATATATATATATATATATATATATATATATTTATATATTTATATCTGTGTGTGTGGTGATATAGTTAGAATTTTTCTCTTAGCATTATACGGATATCCAGCACATAAACAGAAAGAAATAAATATCAGGACTTTTACGTGAAAAAATCATGGAAAGAAAAATCACGGGGTCATGCCCAGTTGAAAAAAATTATACTAGTATTTGCTTAAGTTATAGAGGATGACTCGTCCATTAAAATTTATGACGATTTGATTACAATATAAATACTTCGGGTTGAATTTCAGTTGCAAACGGATATCGGAATGCTGACGTCAATTGGCGATCAGATAGAAAACTGGTGTCCATTGGTTGTCGTACAGAATTCTGTGTCACATGGAGTTTGGTGGAACTCCGACGTCACTAGGAGATCTGGTGAAACTCCAGCGTCACTGAAGGTCAGACGAAACTCCAACGTCACTTGGAGTTCAGGTGGAACTCCAACGTCACTTGAAGGTTGGACGAAACTCCGGCATCACTTGGAGTTGGGTGGACACTGGCGGTGGTCGAGGATGAGCTTTTCCTTCTCTTCTTCTTCTTGCTTCTTGCGTGGTCCCCATCCTAAGAAAAATGAGGGGCTATTTATAATTTTCAGAGGGTGGCATGGCCGGTAGATAGGAAGAAGATCGGGGTAGCTTGGGAGTGGTTTTAAATGGATGATCGATATTGAATCCCCTGCTTGTAGACTATTTATCTTGCATTTAAAGGCTCTATAATGATATCAAAATTCAACGAACTTGGGCTCGTTGGATTCGTCTCGTTGATCGCTCGATTCAACTATAAGCAAGCCATATTTGGAAACTGTTTGGTAAACCAGATTATGGATTGAACCTTCCAAATGTGCTTCTGGTCTTTGATTTGGACTCATGTGGCTCAGATTGATTCGAATTTGGTTGCGTTGGATTCGTATTTCCGAGACGTTCAGTTGACTATAAGTTTGCTGAAGTCGGAGTTCAAACGATCCCGATTTAATTTTTGAAGCTTCCACCTATTTTTTTGCCTCGAGATTTGTGCCCGATCAAAATAATTCTTTGATTTTTTATATATATATATCAGCGTTTAAGAGTTCTTCCTGAAGTTAATATTCTTTCTAGAAATGAAATCATTAAACAGTATTTATAGGCAACCAATCACCACCATTTAAGAATTTGATTTGTCTTAGTTGCAATTTCAAAGCATTAAATAATTTTTATCTTCTTTGGGATTCTGCTGCAAGCTACCCTTTTATACATAGTTAGTGAGTGCTTTGAGAGCTGGTTTAAACACTATTACAAGTTTTCTTATAAATGATAACTTCTAAGCAAATTCTTGTATTATAATAATTATTGGATATTTCATGTACTGAATTGAAAAGTTTTTTTTCCCTTAAACTATAAACCATTTTGTCTCTCCAAATTAATCTTCTCATAAAAGCAATTAACTGTATACTTTCAAGTCATAATCGGACTGTTAAGCATTTGTTGTTATTAGATAAATAATTGGTTGACTTGTATGCATTCAAGAAGGCTGTTGACTTGTGTTTTTATCTGTTGACTAGAAATTTAGGGTCAAGCTTACTTTTATTGAAAAAAAGAAATATTTTTAACATGCAGGGCCAGATGGTCAACCTTGCACGATGCTGATAAGGACATTGCATTGGACTGTGCCTTCCTACTCCATATGGGGCCTCCCCTTCTCCCTTTTCTACTCAACTAGGTTGTCTCAGTTCCTTCATCCAAGGCCAAATCAAGGCTGGCTTAGAACAGCACTCTGCCAACTCTCAACTCCATTGGTATACACCCTTATAATCTATCAATTTCTCTAAATATAAATAATAATAATAATAATAATATTATTATTATTATTATTATTATTATTATTATTATTTGTACTATTTATATGAAAAATAATAAAAAAAATGAAAAACTTTGTTGTGTTTTAGCAATATCAAACAAAAATATAAGGATTGTAATTTTCTATAAAATTAACTGCGAAATTATTGTCTAAGGCTACATTTGATATGACTTTATTACTGCTTTTTAAAATAGTTTTATAGTATAAAAATTTAAAATAGCTTTCTAGTACAAAATTTTAATTTTTGTATTAAAAAATTGTTTAAGAAGCAGTAAGAAAGCCATTCCAAATGAAGCCTAAGTATTTAACATTTTGAATTATTTTTACAAGTGTTATAATTTTTTATCATAATTTAATGAATTTAGATAAAGAAAAACATTCTACCACCAAATTTTCAAAAATAATTAAAATTTATTATTAAACAAAAATGGGGCAGTTATTTGTAAAATGAAATTATAAGAAAGTTTTCACAAATATATATCTTACTTATATTGCACATAGGAATAATTACAAAGACAAAAGAGACTCAAAACAATAAAACTGTCACAAGCTTACTCTTTATTTTCTTATCTCTATGAATAAATATAAATTTTAAATATTTAAATCGGATTAAAAATAATATTGATATTAATTTTTATAGTAAAATACATATTTTCCTCCATGATTTACATATATTAATATTTTGGTGTTTCATGCAGAGGAAGGGTGTCTCGAAATTCATTGAGTCATATCTAACTTGGAAACTTCCACTGAACAAGTACGGGTTAAAGCCTGACCATCCCTTTGAAGAAGACTACGCCTCCTGTCAGATGGCCATATTGCCGGAGAACTTCTTCTCAGAGGCGGATGAGGAAAGGATCAAGTTTGAGAAAACAGAAAAATGGTGGTTTTGGGAAGGAGGGGTGGTTTTGGAAGACAGGAGAAAGCTGGAAGCTGATATCGTCTTCCTCGCCACCGGTTTCGACGGCAAGAAGAAGCTCCGATTGGTTCTTCCTCAGCCCTTCTCCGGCCTCATAGAGGATTCCTCCGGCGTCATGCCTCTCTACAGGCGAGTAAATAAAGAATTTATGTATGTTTACAATATATTATTTTTAGTGGTTGTTACTGAGATTAATATTGTAATTAATGACACAGGGGAAGCATAAATCCATTGATTCCTCACATGGCCTTCGTGGGTTATATTGAAAGCGTATCGAACCTGCACACAGCAGAGCTGAGGTGCAAATGGCTGGCAAGGCTGCTTGAGGGGCGGTTCAAGCTTCCAAGCGTTGAAGAAATGTTCTCACAGATAGGTCAGGAGACAGAGATAATGAGGAAGACGACGAGGTTCTATCGTCGCCATTGTATCTCCACCTTCAGTATCAATCACAGCGATGAAATATGTGAGGAGATGGGGTGGAATTCATGGAGGAAGAAGAGCTGGCTAGCTGAGGTCTTCAGCGCTTATAACAATCAGGACTATAAGGAAGACGATGGTGATGATGATCATCATGACGAATGATTCATATATTATTATTTACAAAGATGCGCGTTATAAAGGAATTGAAATAAATATGTTCTATTATTTAATGAAAAATAAGGTTGAATAATTATCATATTCCAAGTGTGTAAGTTTATTTATTTATTTCATTTTGAATAAATTTACTAATTTGATGTTGTTTTGCAGTATGAAATGATGAGTACCCAATCGGCCAAAATAAAATTAAAAAAATTAAATAAATGAGAGATTAATACTACAAGTCTACAACAACAACAATAAAATCAAACATTTATCGTGAGGACGACTACTTGAATTCTTTTTCTCTAATAAATTCTATTGAGGAATAATTATTCTGTGTGGATGTCAAATCATTTGGAGATCAATTAGAATGTGTCAAATCACCCATATGATTGGTCTCCGTACTGCATTATGCATTCGGTCTCCGCATAGAATAGTTTCTCTCTATTAATAGTTAAATTCTCATTTAAATCTTGATACGACATCGCAAAATTATCTTGATCGGGCACGAATCTCGAGGCAAAAGCTAGTTGGAAACTTCAAAAATTAATTTTGGAAGCACCCGAACTCCGATTTCAACGAACTTATATTCAAACTGAGCGTCTCGGAAATACGAACCCAACGACACCAAGATCAACCCAATCCGAGCCCAAATGAGTCCGAATCAAGGGTTCAAAGCGCTGTTGGAAGGTTCAAACCGCAATTTGAGTTACCAAACGGTCTCCGATTTTGACAAGCTTATACTCGAATCGAACGGCTCGACGAGACGAATCCAAAGAGCCCAAGATCATCGAATTCCGACATCATTAAAGCCTTCAAACGTCCAACGAACGGTGCATGATCAAAGGATTCGATATCGGCCGTCCATTCAAACCACTCCCAATTCGCCCTTGATCTTACGCCTATTTACGGGCTATGCCACTCCAGAAAAACTATAAATAGAGCCCTCATTCTACACCAAGAAGACTCAAGTGAAGAGAGAGAAAAAGAAGAGAAGAAGAAGGAGAAAGGGGAAAAGGAGATTTCTCACCTCCTCGACCACCGCCGGAGCTCTTCCTGCCGCCTGAAGACGCCAGAACTCTGCCGGATATACCGAGCAATGAGGAATACCGCTCTGTGAAGACCAATACCGAGTTATACCGAGCTATACCGAGCAATACCGAGTTTTTCCTAGGAAAAACTCGGTACAACTTTTGTATAGCTCGGTATAACTCGGTGTTGGGTCTTCACGTGATGGTATTCCTCTTTATTGTTTGGTATTGCTCGATATTTGCTCGATATTTCTCGTTTTTTGGCGCGATTTGGCCTCCGACCGGAGTCGGAGGACGTAATAATTGTTCCTAAACTTATATCTGCTAATGTTTGTATTAATATAACTTAAAATGGTCTGATTAATAATTATTGGGCAGGGACCAGTGGGGGGCCCGTGCCCTCAGGGCCCCACTGTAAATCCGCCCTTGGTTGGGGTAGACATAAAAAGACAATGAAATAAAATAGATTGTGCCTTTAATCACACTTAAATTAAGTTTTGATTTCATGAGTATGATCGACGTTTTAGTCAATCATTATCAATTTCCTCCCAATTATTGAATGATATTGGTACAGAATTAACAATTAATTAACTTTAATTAACGTACTTCCAACTCTTTCAATCCCTTCAAAATCCAAAAACCAACAGAAACGAATTCTGATAACAAATTGCGCTTAAGCAAAAACAAATAATTAGTGAAAGACAGGATAGGAGAGTTATGGCATGCTTAATTAGTCTTAATCTTTGATTTAGTAATAGTTACACTCGTGCACAAAATCAAGGAAAAAAAATCATTTTAATGCACAATAATTTTCCTATTTATGAATTTACCTTCATCTTTTATGCAATCAAACCTTCTTTTACATGAGCACGTTAATCACCAAGTTAAGGAGAAAGAAGAAAATTAAAATAATGATAAAGCAAATTTTAATGTTTTTTTTGTGTGTCTATGGGGGGTAGGGTAAAATTTGAGAACTTATTGGAACATGTTTGTGAAAGTATTTCTTAGGACTAGTTTGTCTAAGTTTGTTTCTACTAGCTTCTAGAATGTTTTTATTAACTTATAAATATGCAAGTATTGTAGTAGGAAAGATCATTGATGAATATATATCCCTTTTGAAGCTCTCAACTTAGTTTGTTCCATGGATTGGGAGTCCCTTCTAGTAGATCAGACTCTTCCGCTGATCAGCTAAATCAGTTGGTATCAGTGACTGGAGCTTGTGAAAAATGACGAACTGTCGAAGAATATGGACTATTGATAATCATAGAAGCCGAATAAGATGAGTAGTCGATGATGCTCGACGTCAAAGAAGTTGGGCTGTCTACGATAATCGAAGCCATGAAGCCTTTTATGCAGCTCAAGTGAAGGCATCACTTGATCGAATAGACAATTAACTTTTTCTATAAAGAGAATACAAACGTTGTCACCAACCATATCAACATCTTCGTCTTCGCTCCTTTCCTCCACTTTCTCACGCGATCACAAATAGATTCACAATCAACCAACCATCGTCCACGATTACCCTCCGCTCGAACTTCCACTTCAATGACAAGATTCTCCGCCCGATCACGATGTTCTCAACCATCTCGAGACCATGGTTCGGGACTCGCCTCAGCTACAGCACGCGATTTCCCGATCAGATGTCTCGAGTAACCGAGCAATTATTACGTCCGGTCACCAAATGCGTTCAGAGACCAATACCACACGCCACGTCACCCAAAACTCGGTATTGCTCGGTATATATTCGGATACGTTCCGATTTCGCCGGACGTAATAATTGCTCTGAGTAACCACTCTCGATTCCCCCTCTATTTTCTCCTGTGATCTCACCCCACTTCCGCCAGCACCACCTGGGCCCGTCGACCCGCTTCCAGCACCCGATCAAAATCCATGCACTTACGCGCGACATTGCCTGTCAAATTGAGCTCCTTCGCTTTTGCATATGATCGTGACTTCGTCTAAATCAATCTTGATCACCCAGCTCCCACTACAACACCCGAGCAACGAATCCATGCCTGCCGATGAGCGCGATAACGCGCCTGACATCCAACCCAGTCTCGTTGCCGTGATTCCATGTCTGATTCCTCTCACCACCAGACTTGAGATCTTACCCAGCTCCCTGGCCCAATCTCTTTGCCCCCCTCTGTGGAGCAACCTTGTTCCGCCACCAGTTTTCACATCTCAACCGACTCCTACTCCCACCGCCCCCTGCACTAATTTCTCTTCCACCCCCTACAGTGATCCCTTCCTCCGCTTCTCAGCCCCATCTCTATTTTCATCATTCTCTTTTGTCTATAGTTACAGTACCGCCACCAACACTTCCTGCACTACAAGTAAAATCATTACCGACGGAATTTTCTGATGAAAAACAACGAGATAATTTTTCAATGGAATTTTCCGGCGGATTTTTGGTGGCTTCTCCAGTTTTTCGGTGAAATTTAAATAATTTAACTAAAATGATTTAAATTTTAACTATTCAAATGATTTAAAAAATTGATTAAAAATAATATTAACTATTTCCTTAATTCAAGTAAAAAAATTTAAATTTAAAAATATTATTTAAATTTTAATTTATTTTATTTTTTAGTAATTAGTAATTTTTAAATTATTTTAATTAATTATTAAGTTAATAATTGGTTTTAGTTAAATTTTAATTGTTATTGTTTATTTTTAATTAACTTTTATTTTAAAATTAATTAGTTATTATTAATTTTATTTTTAAATTAATTATTAATTTTAATTTTTATAATTAAATTAATTAGTAAATTTAATTTCATTTTGCATCATTATATACTTTAAATATAAAAAAGGACAATGAAAACGTAATTTTCCTGTAGTGCCACACTTCTACAAATATCTCTTACGTAAGTTTTGAATAATTTAGTTTCTAAATATGCAAGTATTGTAGTAGGAAATATCATTGATGAATATATATTTCTTTTGAAGCTTTAAGCTTAGTTTATTTCTTTAATTGGGAGTTCCTTCTAGCATATTCAATTCTTCCGCCGATTCACTACATCAAGAACCATGTCTCGCTTCATTACCGAATTAGTACGGAAAAAAAACTAGACACTAAAAAGCTAGATTTATAAGACAAAAAAAAGCGATGATACAATAGAAATTGACATCAATATCATATAGATGATGTAGTTAAAGCCAAAAGCACTCAACTCACATTGATCTAGTGGTTGTGAGTTTTGATTATCAATCAAGAGGTCTCAAATTTTCATGTTTGATTTGAAGGTTTGCATACCTTGGTGCAAGTTAAGTGCATCTTTTTCTCTCCGTTATGCGTAAATTGTGAAGCGAAGAGAAGCAAGTAGAAAGTAAGAGAAAGAGATTTGTACTATTTCTCCCAAAATTTAATATGAATTTATTGGTGGGGTGTGGCTGAAGTGCATTTTATATTTCTTATTTTGTTTCGCTCCATAGTTTTATTCCCAACATTCTCCACAAAAACTAGTAAAAGGTTCTGCTTCCAGCCTCTGCAATCTCATCAATATCCAGGCTGCAAGGCAATAAATCTGTCCAATCGAATTAAGTACTACAAGTTTCAAAATCAATACACGATCGAAGTTCAGCCTATATTTATTATGAGATCAAGCAAACTATATTCATTCAACAGTACTATAATTAAGTAATCTTGTTTTCCAAAGATCTATAGCCATGCCAAGAATATGATCCCCTTACCATGTCAAAGTAATATCTTGCAGCTTTTCATCCATTTGATTCTCTGAGAGATTGTCATCCGTCCCTGTTTCATTGCCCAGCAAAGCTGGTATCTTCATCACTTCACTGAACATCTGAAATGGATCTCCTTCTCTGTTTACAGTGCTGTCGTCGTCGGCCTCCATAGCCTTCAAAAACTTGCTCCACAAGGCCGTCTTAACCGAATTCATCATATCGTTCCACTCGATATCATGCTTCTCGCTTATCGATCTGATTTCATCCATCTCTTCATCTCTCATTACTGGATGCAGAGTCTGGTAGTGGTCGGGCAGGTTCAAATTAGCCATGCCGGCTGTCGAAGAGGATGAAGATGATGTTGATGTTGAGGATGATGTTGGATGCTGAAAGACAGGAGATTTGTTGTTATTGTTGATGTAGCAGAACAGGGGAGTTTCAACGTTGTTGAAACTTTGGAAATTGAGGTTTAGGCCCAATGGCTGGTGAAGGAGAGGGGATTTGATCAGATTATCAGAAATAGGTGGGGGAGAAGGGGAAGAACAAGAGAAAGGAGACATGTAAGAAGACTGCAGAGGGTAGTTTAGTGCTATGTGATTTGGTTTAAGAGTATCCATAAGTAAGCCAAAGTGTGGTTTTTGTGAAGGAGGAGATGTTGGCTGACACAATTTCTCCTTCTGTTGTTGTTCACTTGCTTTTTTCATAGCTGCTCTATGGAGCTTGAGAGCAGTGACAATCTCTCTTCTTGCCTCTGCCATGTTCATTCGCCTTTCTTGATAAGGTCTGCCGGTGTTCAATCTTCTTCTAACTTGTTTCCTGGCTTGGCGAGGAATCGAATCTCCGGTGGGGCAATTGACAGAGTTCTCTGGAAGATTGTGATCTCCGACAATCACCGGAGCTTTGGAGGAGCTTAGCTGCCTCACAAGGCTACGGATGTGAGCACTGGAGATGTAAGGTTCTTCTTTGAGCTTAGACCTCTGCACCTCCATGCTGCTGCTATTGCTTAGCTTGCAGGAAGAGTTGTCTTTCATCTCTGTTAATAGAATTGTGAAGAGGAGAGTGAAGAATCATGGTGTGAGGTTGGAAAGGAATTTATTAGCTTTGGAAGTACATAACGTTGCAGGTTATATATAGCAGGAAGACATTCTAGGTAAGGGTGCAACCGAGTCAAGCCGGCTCGGGCTTGACTTATTAACAGGATCGATGAGTCGAGCTTATCGAGCTCGTGAGTCGAGTTGGAACACGAGTTCGAGCTCGAACACACGGTTGCTCGACTCGATAGCTTGTCGAGTAGCTCGAACACAAGAGCGGGAGCAAACTTCGCCGCGAGAGCGGGTTGCGGCCCCGCGGCAGTAGGCTTCGCCGTGAGAGCAGGAGCGTGTGCGGGCTTCGCCGCAAAAGTGGGTCGCGGGTTGCGGCAACTGGCTTCACTGCGAGAGCGGGTCGCGACAGCAGGCTTTGCCGCGAAAGCGGGTCACAGCAATGGGCTTCGCCAGGAGAGCGGGAGAGGGCTTCGCCGCGAGAGCGGGTCACGACAGTGGGCTTTGCCAGGAGAGTGGGAGCTCAACTCGTTTCGTGAGACGAGTCAAGCTCGAGCTCAGTATTTGGAACTATTATTACGTCCTCCGATCGGATGCAGAGGATCTCAGTATTTGGCAGCCGAGCTCGTCTCGAACAGCCACTGACTCACGCTCAACTTGATTCGTTTGCACCCCTAATTCTAGGATGTCCAATTACTCTTAGTGCTTTTTAATTATTTCTGGCAACTTGAGAGCTCATATCAATAAGTTTTTTTTTTTTGTCTTACTCTGACCTCTACAGGTAGGTGGTGTTATAAGAAGATTTAGAAGGCTTTTTAGACATTTAAAGCACCAGAGAGATTGCAGAGCAGGGGCAACAGGCAAGAAATTTGCTTTAAAAAGCTCAAACAAAATTGTTCCAAATAGAGCAAACTATATTACTGGTAATTTATGACAGAATGGCTCTTCTTGAATGTTTAAAAAAATGGATAAACTTATAAAGCTCACAAATCCAAGTCATTTAGCATGAAAAAAATATGTTTACAGTGTTAAAATGTGATGAGGGCATTTATATTGTAACCTCGTCATCCTTCATTGATGCTACATACTTCAAATTTGCTCATCAACAAACTCAAATTTGATTCAATAAATCACAAATCAACTAAGATCGGTAAGCTAATAAGCTAAATTTAAATAATTGCCGACCTTTTTCTGTTGATCACCTTAGTTTGTTGATCTTAATAAGCTTTAAGATCAGCAGCTCATCTTGATATGTTGGTTGGGAGCTTTGGTATGTGATGTGTGTATGAGTTTGTCTTAATTAATCTAAATGTCCAAAAAAAATATTAACAAACCCAACTCATCAGCTCAAGAGTTTGATTCATTTTAAGAAAAATTAATGTAAATCATATTTGAAGATTTTAAAATTCAACGATAACAACAAGTACAATAATAAACATTTTATCCCATTATATGAGGTATTTGTCATATAAATTATTTTCTTCTTTATGTCCTATTAAGAATTAAATTATATTTACATTAAATAAAAATATATTTTTAATACTTTATAATAAAGCCTTTTTCAGTCTAAGTCTATATTTTTCAACATAAGCTGTACCTAATACATCTACTCTCCTAACAGGGACATCGAAAAACCAACGTTTTATGTTACCAAACCATCTAAGGCATCTCTCTTTTATCTAATATGCTATTGGAGCAACCGCAACCTTTTCATGCATGCACTCATTTCTCATTCTGTCTCTAAATGTAAAGTAACTCGTCCACCTGAGCATCTTCATCTTTGCAATACTCAGGGGCTGTTTGGTAGCACCGAGGATTTGATTTAAGTAGGACTTTGTAAATCCTTTAAATCTGGATTTCGAAAATCCTTATGAGCCTAAATCCTGAAAACTATTTGATAAACTTCATGATGTATGCTATTAAATCCCGTGCGACTGATTGACTATAGAGAGGATTTAACAAGTGAACTCTTTCTCCGAAGCCAATGAATTTCGTAAATCTGGCAAAAATAGGATTTTGGAAATCCGGGATTTAGCACAAAAAGGCGTAATTTTCCGTCTACGTCGGCTTTCATTTGCCGTGAGATTTGGTTTTGCATTTTAGGCCGTTTGGCTGGATTTCGCTCAAATCCAGCCTAAATCCTGCTACCAAACAGCACATTAATGCAATGCTCGAAAAATTTAAGTTAGTATAAAAGTAAGAACTCTAGCTCTCTTCTTTGCATTTTTTTTCACTATTTTTATCGCTTTACTGCTACCACAGTTCAGATTATAATTTCTTTTTCTTTTGCTGCAATAATCATCTCAAATTTGTTATACATATATATAATACTTAACCTATAACCTCTTGAACATGCAGTATTAAGAAAATATTTAGAAATGTCAAAACCTTACATGAAGTATCAAAGGTTTCCAATTTTGGTCTTTGTTCTCAAAATAATACTGATATTTTACCAAATTTTATAAATTCAATTGATTTATTCTCTCAACTCTCTCTCTCTCTCTCTCTCCTATTTACTCCTAAGATGGAGAACTTTAACCTTTTGTGAAGGATCCCTGTAACATGCTGAAATGGACAGAGCCTCATGCCTACCTCTCTAACATCCTATAAATAGTCTTTCATCTTTGCTTTCATCATCTCTCTCTCTCTCTCTCTCTCTCTCTCTCTCTCTCGCATATTGCAACTGTGGGGCAGGCATGGCACTGCTAATTTGCAGCAGATTTCACATTAAATAAAGCAGAGGAAGTTAAGGATGACGCAGGTTAGAGTTATTACAGCAGTAAACGGCTACAGTACAATCTCTAACAGAGATTGGAACCCAGCCCTTACAGAAATTCCCTGAGAATTCTGTCCAAGCCATGCATGCTAAAATGTCCAAATTTAGGTAAGGCTATCGCATATGAGTAATCCTAATTATAAAAAGTAGTTTCTCAATACATAAATTTTAAAAAATAACGAGAAAATACAGTAGCCAAACACAATTAAGTTTGCTTATGGCATCAAGCCATCAACATTATGGACTTAGATATTCGATATTTGGGTGGCTATGCTTTGTTGGGGGCTTAAAACAGCTGATAATCTTCTAAAAAAGAACATTGTGGTTGATTTTTCTTGCTGTTTCTGCCATTCTGATCTGAGAAGTAAAGTGTATCACATCTCTTCTTTGAATGTGATTTCACTTTTAATATTATTTATGAACTGCTTCCTCTTCTCAACACTTTTCTAATGAGGCCAAACCTTAATAAGATTTGTGGATTTTTTTGCTGATGAGAGCTTATTGAGTTCGGGTAGGGTGTCCTTTTGCTTGTTAATGCTTTGGGATATTGTCTACTCTATCGGGAAGGAGAGAAAAGAAAGAAAATTTGCCAATTCTATTAAGAGCCATACATCTATTAAAGCTTCTATCAGAAAAGCTGTTGCTATTGAAGTGTCCAGGTGGAAAAATGGGGAAGATTTTAGAGCGCTGTTGTAATTTTGGTGATCTATCTTGTTTGGGTTTGGTCTAGATGTATCTGGTTGGTTTTTTGCTGACTTTCACTTGATGTTTGCTGATTTTATTGCTGATCTTGTGGTTTTTTGGTTGGGGGCTATGATGAATGGGTTGCATTCCTCACCCCCTGCATGGCGGTCTTTGCAACTAACTATGTTTTGAAGGCAATTCTTGCAACCGGGGTTATGTGGGCTTCTTGGATGCAATTCACTATTTTTTGAGCCTGAAACTTTTTGGCCGATCATTTTGTTATCTCTGACCGAGCCCTTCTCGGTCATCTTTCCATTTTTTATCAAATCGCTTTGACATGGGTATTTTTTTTTTTCACATTATTTGTGTCCCTTTCTCTTGCGGCTTATTGTGGCCTCCCCCTCAATTTTGTATTTTCTTTTGTTTTTCCCTCTTCTACACATGTAATTAGTTTTATTATTAATGGAATTCGGGCTTTGCCCTTAACCTCCCCTGAAAAAAAATAATTAAGGTTGCGGTATAAAAACAAAGCAGTGAAAAAGCTGTCCCAAATACACTATAATTTTTTTTAAAAAAATTTAAACGATAACAAATAATCCAAAGTAATGTAATATATTGTTGCTGATAATCCAAAAAAAAGAAATATAAAGTTTAACGTATTAGCTTTGTACGAAGATCCAGCATGCAATCATATAAAAAGAGAGGGTGCGACATTCACTAGAGACATCAATTTTTTTATGTGAAAATCCTTAAAAGGGAAAAAACCACAAGGCATAGCCCAGTTCAAATGAATCCACTATTATTTGCAGTCGATTGCAAATGAGGTCCTTCATTGGGGGAAAGGCCTTGGCTTGATTTACCAAATATACATCATACAGAGTGTGTTACATGGTGGAAATAAGAAGAATCATTGTTGATGTGTTTGTTTGGTCAGAAGGACCGTAGTCAATGGGCAATGTAAGTCGGAAGAACTATAGTCGGCGGGTAACGGAGGTCATAAAGATCATTGTCTGACGACGGATGTCAGAAGGATGACGTCAGGTAGAAGTCCAGCGATGAACAGAAGTTTAGTGTCAGATAGAAATATGATGAATGTCTGGAGATGGGTAGAAGTCCGGCGTTGGTTAGAAGTCTGACGGAATTCCGGTGACTGACAGAAGTCTGGCGTCGGGCAGGATTCTGGCAAGGCGGAAGTCCAGCATTTGATAGGAATCCGATGACGAGTGGAAGTCCAACATTGAGTAGAAGTTTATCGATGGACATAAGTCCAGCGCCGGATAGAAACACAATGAAAGTACAATGATGGGAAGAAATCCGATGTCAGGTAGAAATCCGGTGACGAGCGGAGGTTTGGCATCTAGTAGAAGTCCGTCATTGAGTAGAAATCCGGCAACAAGTGAAGGTCCGACGTTAGGTAGAAGTACAGCGATGGACAGAAGTCCAGCGTCGGATAGAAGTCTAAAGAATGTCCAGCGACACACAGAAGTCCGACATCGGGTAAAAGTCTGGCGTCAGGTAGAAGTCCGACGGAATTACAATTACAGGTAGAAGTTCGACATCGGGCAAGAATCCGGCTACCGCCGGAAGTCCAACATGGGGTAGGAATTCGGTGATGGGTGGAAGCCCGGTGTTGAGTAGAAGTCTTTCGATGGACAGAAGTTCGGTGCCGGAAAGAAACCCAGCGAAAGTCCGGCGTTGGGTAGAAATCCGACGACGAGCGGAGGTCCGGCATCGGGTAGAAGTCGAACGTCAGTCAGAGACAGTAAATAAGGAGGAGACGAGGGGCAAGTTGGAAGTGATTTGAATGGACTGCTGATATTGAATCCCTCGACTGTGAACCATTTACTGGACATTTGAATGTTTTAATAATATCAGAATTTAACGATCTTGGGCTCGTTGGATTCATCTCGTCAAGCGGCACGATTCGATTATAAGCATGTCATGTTTGGAGACCGTTTGGTAATCCAAATTATGATTTGAACCTTTCAAATGTGCTTTGGGTCTTTGATTTGGACTCATTTGGGCTCGATTTGAGTCGAATTTGGTGTCGTTGGGTTCGTACTTCTGAGACGTTCAGTTCAACTGTAAGTTTGATGAAATTGGAGCTCATATGATCTCCAATTTAATTTTTGAAATTTCCAACTTGATTTTTGCATCGAGATTCATTCCCAATGATGATAATCTTTCTATGTTTCGTCAAATGTATTATTTTTATCCTCTTCGAGATATAGACAAGTCATGCAACCATCCTAATCTGAACGCTATCATGATAAAAGAAGATAGAAGAAGAGAATTTCTGCAATAAATATCTATAAATGTACAATTTTATATTAATTTATATTGTTGTTCTTTTTATATTTTTCAGAAATAAAAAAACGGAAGTGATAATGTCAAAGTGGCTTCCTACAGAGAATCCCTTCATGCTCTCTCTCTCTCTCTCTCTGAATAAATATATAATATATATATATTTGGAATTATATATAAATAATAATATTGTTTCTCATATTTTATTGGTTTTTTTATTCTCAAAACATAAATTTTTTTGAGTATTTGAATTGAATTATATTTTAATAAAATACATTATTAACATTTACTTATAAAACAAAATTTATAATTTAAAAATATTTTTTATCAATCCACTTGTTGTCCACTTGTTTGATTCTAACTCTGAAAAATCCTCACAAAAAATTGAAATTAGTTTTGACTGCATAATTTGATGTATTCAAGGGTTCATTCAGATTTAGAGTGAAAGTATTTATTCCTCACAAAATCCTCACAAAAAAGCAGAGTTCAAACACATTAGCTTGCTCTATTTATTCCTACATTATCTTCATTCTTGATCATGTAAAATAAAACGAGCTTGGAGCATGGGAAAAATTATTA
This sequence comes from Dendrobium nobile, assembly GCA_022539455.1. NCBI lineage: Eukaryota > Viridiplantae > Streptophyta > Magnoliopsida > Asparagales > Orchidaceae > Dendrobium > Dendrobium nobile. The sequence goes on from CM039734.1 coordinate 71,142,160, forward strand.
GGTGCAGAGTGTGCACAATCCGCACAAATATGAGTACCTAGCGGTACCCAGCGGTATCGAGTGCTGTACCTAGGGCGAAATAAGGCTTGTGCGGACGGTTCTCCCCGTCCTCACTTTGCACCTAATAATCTCTCAGAGCCTGGAGCATTTCCGCCTATATTTTGTTCATTTTAGTTCAGAAATATGAGAAGAAAAAAGAAAAGGAAAGAGAGAGAATTCGGCGGAAGGATAATATAAAAGCAGTCAGGGCAAAGAGGTTGGAAATTGGAATTAATGGCGCCTTCCTTGTGAGTTCTCAGATGGTAACTTCGCACCAATCTCTTCGTCGCCAGTCTGTGAAGAGGCCGAGCTGACGAATGGTTATTTATAACCACTTTTATAAATAACCATTCTCTCTCTCTCTCTCTCTCTCTCTCTCTCTCTCTCTCTTTGTATTATAAATCCAAAGTTAAAATCTTATCCAAACATTCCTTCACATGTTCAGTTCTACAATTCCTTCCCTACAAGCTCGTTAACGTTACGTTGTCCGTCCTTAGTTCCCATTCACAATGAGCTGCCAGAGTCGAGTTCTCATTCTCGTTAGGACATCTCCAACGGAGAATTCCATTTTTCACGTCAAAATACCGCAAAACGTAAAAATGGCGCGGTGCTGCTCCAATCGAACGCCATTTTTTTGCTTCTGCGCGAAGGTAACGATCCTTCTCTACTTTGGCGCGTTTTTCCGGTTGAGAGAGAAAAATAACGTTGGTGAACAGTGCAACGCTTGTTCACCTGCAAGCAAATGGCGGATGTTTTGGCGTTCGGCTGGAGCGACCGAACGACGTCAAACGCTCGTTTGGCGTTCGGTTGGAGATGGTCTTATTCTCGTTCACATACCCATCCAAGTCTAGTGGAAGATTTAAAAAAAAAAATTGGAGGGGCACAAATTATCAATTTTAAAGTTATTTTCAATATTTTTTATTCAGACTTTATATTGAAATCGGCGATAAAAAAAAATAGAGATGTTAACATAAAAATATTAATCAAGAGCCTTAAATATAATTAAATAAAAATAAATATATTTTATAATACAATAATATATTTAAAAAATAAATAATAATTCTAATATGAAAATTTAACTTATTTGAATAAATATTTAAGTTTTTCTCAAAAAATAAAAAATAAAAAATAAAAAAATAATAAAGGAATAGGCTATGTTTGCTTTTCTTTTCTCAGCTTTTTCGTTGTTTTCTCTATCCTTCGCCAAATGAGTTGCTAAATAACTTCTTCGTCTCCTTTAACGACGTTCCTTCCTGTCGGATCCAAAATCCCACTTCCTCGCCGTACATTTGTTCGATCGAAAGTAACGACGATAATAGGAGCTTGCTCATTTGGGATAGTTGCAGCATTTTTATAAAGCTGATTATAAATTATTGTGGAGAAAGTAACTTTTTTTAAGTTGATGTAGTTAAAAGAGCATAATTAAGTGACACATTTAATCAATAGGACTTTCTACTCACAATCATAATAATTCATTGGTTTCACTATTTTATCCCATTCGCATAACTTTTCAAGATACACTCACCATCTTAAAAGCGCTCAATCACAAACAAACTTAATTTGAGGATTTGAGCATAAGTTTATATATATATATATATATATATATATATCTGTGTGTGTGGTGATATAGTTAGAATTTTTCATCTTAGCATTATACGGATATCCAGCACATAAACAGAAAAGAAATAAAATATCAGGACTTTTACGTGAAAAATCATGGAAAGGAAAAAATCACGGGGTCATGCCCAGTTGAAAAAATTATACTAGTATTTGCTTAAGTTACTAGAGGATGACTCGTCCATAAAATTTATGACGATTTGATTACAATAATCAACTCTCGGGTTGAATTTCAGTTGCAAACGGATATCGGAATGCTGACGTCAATTGGCGATCAGATAGAAAACTGGTGTCCATTGGTTGTCGTACAGAATTCTAGTGTCACATGGAGTTTGGTGGAACTTCGACGTCACTAGGAGATCTGGTGAAACTCCAGCGTCACTGAAGGTCAGACGAAACTCCAACGTCACTTGGAGTTCAGGTGGAACTCCAACGTCACTTGAAGGTTGGACGAAACTCCGGCATCACTTGGAGTTCGGGTGGACACTGGCGGTGGTCGAGGATGAGCTTCTTCCTTCTCTTCTTCTTCTTGCTTCTTGCGTGGTCCCCATCCTAAGAAAAATGAGGGGCTATTTATAATTTTCAGAGGGTGGCATGGCCGGTAGATAGGAAGAAGATCGGGATAGCGTGGGAGTGGTTTAAATGGATGATCGATATTGAATCCCCTGCTTGTAGACTATTTATCTTGCATTTAAAGGCTCTAATGATATCAAAATTCAACGAACTTGGGCTCGTTGGATTCGTCTCGTTGATCTGCTTGATTCAACTATAAGCAAGCCATATTTGGAAACTGTTTGGTAAACCAGATTATGGATTGAACCTTCCAAATGTGCTTCTGGTCTTTGATTTGGACTCATGTGGGCTCAGATTGATTCGAATTTGGTGTCGTTGGATTCGTATTTCCGAGACGTTCAGTTGACTATAAGTTTGCTGAAGTCGGAGTTCAAACGATCCCGGATTTAATTTTTGAAGCTTCCAACCTATTTTTTTGCCTCGAGATTTGTGCCCGATCAAAATAATTCTTTGATTTTTTATATATATATATCAGCGTTTAAGAGTTCTTCCTGAAGTTAATATTCTTTCTAGAAATGAAATCATATAAACAGTATTTATAGGCAATCCAATCACCACCATTTAAGAATTTGATTTGTCTTAGTTGCAATCTCAAAGCATTAAATAATTTTTATCTTCTTTGGGATTCTGCTGCAAGCTACCCCTTTTATACATAGTTAGTGAGTGCTTTGAGAGCTGCTTAAACACTACTTACAAGTTTTCTTAAATATATATATATTCTCCAAGGCAAAAAAAAAAAAAACTAATCTCCTTTAAATTAAGCAATTAAGGCTTTGTTGGGCAGCTTTCTTCCTACTTGTAAAATAATTTTTCTGTACAAATACTCTTTAAATTAAGATCTCATTTGAGACAGCTTTTTTATTATTTTCTAAAATAATTTTTTAGTATCAAAGTTTATTAATTTAGAATTTTTTTTTGGAAAATAGAAAATTTTATACTAAAAATTATTTTAAAAAACATTTAGAAAACTGCCACAAAGGAAGCCTAAAGCAACTTTTTAATGCTAAAATTTTTTTTAGTAGCTAGAAAACTATTTTAGAAAGAAGTAAGAAAGCTTTACGAGATAAAACTTAAGAGATATAAAGGGTGGGTTATAGGAAGGGCATTATTTGTAATATATGACTCATATTAATATAGTGCAGCCACGTCTGTTGCAAAAAAAAATATATGACTCATATTAATATAGTTATTTAAATTGAATCAAATTTTTTAATTTTCTCCATCAAATGGAGACTAGTTCTTGTTTTTTTTTTTTTTTTTTTTGTTAAATTTTCAGCCGGAGCTTAACTATTTTTTGGAATTGAAAATATCATTTTTTTTTTCATAAATTTTCTTTTTTAAAATAAAGCTAGTTCAAGATGAAAAGTATATTTAAATTTTATACAAATTCATTTACGTGTGATGAATACAAATTTCGCAATCTATTGTTAAATCAATATTTTTAATTAAATCATTTTGTTCAAAATTTGGTCAGATCATATTTCAACCCAACATTCATTATATTAAATTTTGTAGATTTGATATATTATAATCAAAATTTGGTCAGATATTAATTAGATCTATACCTATGAATTTATCCAAATATATATATTTTTTAAAATTTTGATTGAAAGATTCGAAGAGTACTTTACAAGCTGTCTATAGCTTTTGAACATTCTTTATATATTTATAAACCTCGCTATTGAATATATTAATATTTGGAATAAGGTATAGGTCGGAAGAGCAAAGTGGTCATTGGATAAATACGCATGGTTGAGGCTGCAATATAAAGATATGTATTATTTGGCATCAAAAGAACTTTTTTTTTACTAGTGGCATCCGCTAAAGCTTGCTCGAGTCTCAAATGAGCTAACAAATTAGATCACTCGGTGTTATAAATATCGATGGACACGAAAGCATGAGGAATTGTGAAAATGATTACATTCAAAAGCGTTGATGATGACATCAGACATTGGCGGTGATTGTATTACCGAACCAAGTTGGATATTTGTTCGTAAAAGGTTTGTTGAGATAACATGTCATTTGGTTTTCTAGGATGAGTGACCTCTTGAGAAGTCACACCAACATAATAAAATTGTGAGGCCCTTAGGCCAAAGCCGATAATATCTTGATAGGTAAGAGTTTAGACTGTTACAAATAGTATTAGAGAAATACACCACCTGTAAGATGGGAATTAAGTACCATACAAGATAGAGTGCTATGTCATGGGAGTCACCTCTTGAACTCTAAATGGGACAGAGTGCTATGTGATGGGAGTCACCACTTGAACTTATAGAAGCCGCCTCTAGAATATTATTTACATATTGGATGATTCTGAGATAAAAATAATGACGAGGATGTCAATTATTTAAGTGGTGGAGATTGTGAAACCCCTTAAATAAAAAGAAGCTAAACTTTTAAACATCGAGCTACATTTTAATGCAATGGTTGGAATTTCATTTAAGAAACTCTACAGTTAAGCGTGCTCATCTTGAAGAAATCTTGGGATATGCAACCTCCTAGGAAGTTATACTAATATGACAAAAACGTGAGACCCTTAAGCCAAAACGGACAATATCTTGATAGTTAAGACTTTGGACTGTTACAATATATACTTGCATCTTCTTTAAATATCACATCTTGATCACAAGAACTAGTTCTTAGATGGCGAGGACTAGCAAGAAATTCAAAGAGAGTTTAACATATGTTGTAGATCTAGTCACACCATCACATGGAATCATTTACAGAGTTGAATATATATAGTAGAGAGATAAGAGAAAATTGAATGATTGAGGTAGTATGAAGATAAGCTCATGAAGAATTTATAAAAGACGTTCATATTTTAATGTTCATGTTGCATTTTAATTCTTGATGTGTTGGCTATATAATTAATTTTCTTTTCCCATTCTTTTGATTGTGTTGCTAGGATGATGTAGTAGTCATTATACACTCCATAAAATTATTCTAAAGTAGAATATTTCACTTTTGATTGTTAAATCATACATTATATTCATATGTTTTAAAAGAACCTTTTTCAAATAATGTTGAAGCCAAGACATACAATTTATATCAATTTGTTAGTTGGAGCTTCACCTTGAGAAGAAAAAAAGTAACATTATAGTGATGATTCAGAGTACAAACAATATCAATCACAAACTGAAATAAATTGGGAATAAAATAACGATTATATATAACATCATAATGCCTATGATGTAGTCTATTTAGTATAGTATTAGTCTTTGTTGTGCAGTGATATGGAGCCTGTATTGGGCCATCTCGTAAATAGTGTGGGTCTTGGACATCAACATGCTCATCCACCTCTTCCTCTAGAGTTATTTAATGACTTATTTTTTTTGGATATCCTTATGATGTAGAATAATTTATGATGATAGGGTCTCTAATATGCATGCTTATTAATTTTAAGCACTCTCTGATCCTCTCCAATGTAAGCCAAATATAGGCTATCATTAGAACATACTCATGCTACCATCGCTCTGTGGAGCCTGAATTGAATATTTGCATGTGTACATGAAATGACTCACATTAACATATATAGATAGGTTGGTCCTCTGGATATTGTTTTTATGGCTAGCTAATATTATATCACATAGTATATCCTCTTTTGGGGAAATTATTCAGTGCGGACACTTGATGTAGCTCTGCATCCGGACGTCAATACAAAAATGTCACGTTGTGCCCTGACGCCTAGACAATTCGACCGCACCGAATAATCTCCCTCTCTGTTGGCATATCTCATTACCATGTGTCATTGATATATATTTCTTTTACTTTGAATATTATATTGATAGCCTATATATAGGCTATAGCAAATATATTTTGATCCTAACTTACCCTTAAAACATAATTTTTTTAAAAATAAAATAAATAAAATATTTCCTTAATTTTGAATATTATATCGAATATGTTGTTCTTAATATCTGCACGTGTTGAATTTCAAACCTGTTTGAATTTCAGGCGGAACAAATCTCATCCGCCTTCGCAGTTAACATGGAATTAAAAAGTTCATAAAAAGCCTATTAAATTTGAACTCATTAGCGAAGCGGACAGAAAACCGGATCTGATTATCTGAGGCCTGTTCTTACTTGTTTCTCTACTGCTGTTGCCATGGGAGAGCTCTTCTAAACCCTAACCCTAGCTCCCGGCGGTTCTCCCGCCTACCATATCCTCGATATCTTTCCCCGCCCATCAGTCGGAAGAGCGGCCGCAGCGGAGTCAGAGTTGGGATGGAAAATCACAAGAGAAATGTTCCCCGTCTTCGCGTTCGCGTGACGGCGAAGAAACGGGGGAAGGAGCAGGATTCTTCTGCAGGATCCTCGAAAAAGCCGCGGGAGCGAGAGTGTGTGAATTCGGTCACCAAGCTACAGCGGCGCGAGATCGGAGGGTTCCCTAGAATCGCGCGGGGCACCTCGTCGAATGCACCTGAGAAGTTCCGGAACATACAGCTCCAGGTTTGTCCTGCTTCGCAACCCTCTCGCGCAATCTTATTTCCTTACAATTTACGAGGTGTTAGGGTTTACTTTCCGGGCCTTCCGGATTTTGATTATGGATTGTCTCAGTTCATTCTGGATTGGCATCATCTTACCACGGCTGCAGTCAAAACTCCTGGTTGTGGTAGCTTGTTTGTTCGTGCGTTATGATTTAATAGCACGGTTGGACGTAGTATTAGGGTCTATCTCTTGAGATGGAGGAGGAATGGGATGCGAGTATGGTTATGAGTTTTTATGGCTTTTTCATTCGATACAAAAATTTGGGTTGGCATGGATTTTCTTAAAATATACTTTTTATCAGTAAAGATGATGCTTGAGGCAAATCAAGACCAAGTAACTTAAGAGGACTTGAGTGCCTCTTTTTGTATAGAAGGCATAAGTTAGAATGCTTGCATAAAATTTCTTGAAGTGTTACTTTTTGAAGCAGTTATATTCGCTTGATTTAGTTTCTTAGAATGTTCTGATTAGCTAAAGCTGTGGCACTAACCTCACAGTACTCAATTAGAATGCTTGCATAAAATTTCTTGAAGTGTTACTTTTTTAAGCATTTATATTCGCTTGATTTAGTTTCTTAGAATGTTCTGATTAGCTAAAGCTGTGGCACTAACCTCACAGTACTCAAACTAAACCTTTAGAAAGAAGATTGGATTTCTCAATTTCCCCTTTTTTTAATAAAAACGTTCATTTGACTATTTTTAATTATAAGAGTCTGTTTTTTTAGTTAGTGGGCTTCTTTATTAATCTGAATTATCTCGTCACTTTCCCTTGGCCTTTTTTAGGAATTGTGGTCGTTCATGCTCAAATTGCCAACTTAAATCACATTTTCCATTATGAGTCACTCCAAGTTTATCTAACATCTGTCTCCTCTACCCTTCGTGGTTGGAAATATGTTTTATACTGTAGAAATATTTCGCAAATGTTGCATTTTTTTTAATCCATGGGGATTCTCGTAGTTCTGCATAGTGTACCATGGCTATGTTTGATGAATAGAAATTAGTGTTCAATACCTAGATATTCAACTTTCAAAGCAAATAAATGGCTGGTTCAGATTTAGTGATTAGAATATTGTGCTGGTATAGATAGTGAAATTTCTTTTCAAATTGGTTTTTAAAGCATAGTTTATGCCTGTTTTAGAAAATCATTCTATGTCATTTCAACCTTATTCTCTTTTCCATCATTCTCCCTTTCAATTATTTCTCCCTTTTACCATGGACAATTGTATCCATTATTTCATTAGTAGCCTAATTCTTGCCTCAATGGCCATCTGCTTGGTCATTAAATGATTTACATATCATCTACTCTTAAGGATGGTGTTGATGATGACTTTAAAGATTTTAGCACTTGTTCGGGCATATGTTATGATAATCGATGCTCTTGACACCAAGAAGTTTATACATCTACCTTAGTAACGTGTTTGTGTCATCCTTGTAAAATTTTTTTAACACTGTAAATAAGAGGAACTTCATTTATGTTGGTTTGAGAAAATCATTCTTTGTTATTGCAACGTTGCTCTTTTTCCCATCATTCTTCCTTTTAGTCATCTATTTTATTTCATATGCATATTGCTAAGTTTATTATTAAGCCGCCATATTTTTACCTCTATGTACAAGTTCTTGTGACTTGATAATTTTCCTTGTATCTGCTACTCTTGAGAACAATACTAATGAAGACTTTAAAGTAGTTAGTGCTTAATTGGATGAATATGATGGAAAAAGCTATTTTTTATACCTAGAATTTGTGAATTTATCATAATAATGTGCTTGTTTTTTCATTTTTCTTTTCATTTTTTGTACTATCAACCAAGGTTTAAAATTGCGTATTCGGGTATTGAGGCGTTTTTCGTTCGTGAGGCGAGGCGTAAGCCTCAAGGCGATTTGAGGCGTAAGCCTCAAAATCAAAAAATTGCGTAAACATAAAATAATAAATTTTGTATATACTAATGAGTAAATAATATATAAAATATAAAAATGCACAAGATAAATAGCAATGACATTAACATATCACATAAGAAGTTAGGAACTCACTAGTCATTAGCATTATCATCACTCATCAGTCATCACTAAGGGGGTCTTCATTTGAAACATCATTATGATGAGCTGCTCTCTTCTCTTCCCCCTCTCCTATAGAGTCCAATATCTCCCAATCAGCTTCTTCTTCCTCATTATTAGTTATCTTCATCTTCCCTAAATAGTAAAAATTTTTGAACAATATCATAATGAATAATAGTATAATACATTAATAAAAGTTTAAGAAAAGAAAACTATATTATTTATATACCTTTTTTGATTTGTTCTTGAGTTGTGGTGGATGTGGATGCTTTAAGACCATCAAAGAAATCAACATTTAAATCTTCATCTTGTAATTCAGACGGCATCACTTCAACTTCATCATCTACAAACCACTCATCATCAGATGCCACATCATCGCAAAGCAAAGGATCTTCATCATCCATTAATCCTTTTTTCTTCAAATTTCTATCTTTGAGTCTCCTATTATACATAATGTACACCAATGAGTTCATCCTCAATGTCGACAAGCGATTTCTCCTCTTTGTATGCACTTGGTTGTAGGTACTCCAATTCCTTTCACAGCCAGATGAAGAGCATGTCAAGCCCAAAACTTTCACAGCAAAACGTTGTAATTCTGGAGTCCCATCACCAAATTGAATCCACCACTCAACTGGAGATCGTTTGGCAATTGTATCTTTTGCTTATTGTAATCCAAAAAAATCTTCTTTGTTCCTAAAAGGTACCAATTGCAAGTCAGCATTTGATCTTTCAGTTGCATCACTTATTAGACGATCCATGCAATGATATAATCCCAACTTTATTTCAGGGTTTGTAGACTTGTTCTCTGCATATTGATACTGAGGGTTTAGGTAGTAGCCAGCGGCATGCAAGTGTCGGTGAAGCTGTAGTTCCCACCTATCATCAATAATATTCCAAATTTCCCTAAAGCTTCCCTCACTGCCTCCTAAGTTGGAGGCAATCATCTCTTTGGCTTCATCCATAGCATTGTAGATGAAACCCATTGCAGGCTTCTTCTCAGCATCCACCATCCTTAAAACATGAACCAAAGGTCTAGTGGTTGTAATGGCATATAAGACACTTTGCCAAAATCTGTCATTTAAAACAATCTTTCTAATCTCTTTTCCCTCAGCCTTCTTCGCCCAAGCACAACTCAACCACTGTGTAGATGTGAACATAGCCTCTAAAGGTTTGTCTGGCATCCAGCATGCTCTCTAAGGTCAAGTATGCGGTGGCAAATCTTGTTGCGGCTGGCCTTAGAATTTCTTTCTTCGAAAACTTTCTCATAAGAGCTAGAATCCAAGAGTGGTTGTAAATAAACTTGGTTATTTTTTTGGCTTTAGTGAGTGCATTTTTATGTTGAGGTAGATCCCCAAGCTTCTCAAGAATCAGATCTATGTAATGTGCAGCACATGGAGTCCAATACAAATGTTTCCTCTTCTCCATAAGTTTATTACCTGCAGCCTTATAAGAACTTGCATTATCTGTCACAATTTGTACAACCAAATGTTCTTTTTACTCAAACCAATGTAAATAACATTTATACACAGAATTGAAAGATATATTATTTAGTGGTTACATCATGAGTTAACATTTTCTTCAAGTGGCCTCGCATTATATAGTAGAAATATGAATGTTGAGCAATAGTAAGTAATAAAGGCTCATAAAAAATCAACCTACCCTCTTATCCTCCCAATCATACTTGTCTAAAGGCTCATAAAATATATAATAGAAATTTATAAATAAAATTTACTGCTTATGTGTGCGTGTATCATGCGTGCGTTATGCGTACTCTATGCGTTCGTAATGCGTATTTTGCGAGTACCGTATGCGTGGATCAACCGAGGGGTTTTGAAGTTGTTAAGTTGAAAAAGTAAATTTGAAAATAAATACATGATAAACGTTCTTAACATAGTCTCCGGGGGGGGTTTGCTTGTTCAACTCCATCATGTCATTCCTTATCTCCGTTGATGTAACTGAAGTATGTGCTAAGGAATGCCAGGATATTTCTTCTCTTTTATTTGGCAGACCAGTGAGAAGGGCCACTTCATCAGCAGTGAAAGGAATGAGTTGACCTTTTATAACAAAGCATTGTTTTGAAATGTCCCACCTTGAGATCAGCTCATAAATAAGAGGGACATTTTGCTCAAACCCAGGAAATTCCAAAAACTGTATCATCTTTAAATGTTTCAATCTGTCCTTGACTTCAGGAGTAATTTGTCGAGCAAAGTTATCACAGATTGTTCGAAACGAAGAAACATAGCATCTATAGGTAATTGGACGAACATATATCTGAAAATTGTAAAAAATGATAGATTAAAAATAAGTAAATGAGATACGCACAAAACAAGCACAACATACGCATAATATAAGCAACGGTCACGCACAGTGTACGCATAACATACACATATATTACGCACATCACACGCACATTGCAGGAAACATACAACAAATTATACGCACGCATAAAGTACGCATAGTGTAAGCACTAAGTAAGCAACGTGTACGCATTGTGTATGCACAAAAGACGCATTGAGTACGCACAGCCTACGCATATTTACTCGATGGTTAAAATTTGGTTAGGTTTCAAATCTCAACATAAATTTATCATATAAACCTGAATACAGAGAAAACACGATGGCATCACAGTATCAAACATTTAAAAAGTTTCGAGAAGCCATGCATACGCATAGAATAAGCATAAAATCGGAAGATCTTCAGACCCTTCAACGCGAACGCATAGCATAACCACAAAATACGCAATACGAAACAGAAAACATAGCATTAAGTTACCTTTTTCTTTGGGGGTGACGCCATCTTAGAAGAAACTGAGTGAAGAATGCTTGAAATTCCTCCGGGTGAATGCTTGAAAGTTCGAAAGTTTACTGTAACTTGAAAATCGAAACGTCGACTCCGCCATTCGACCTTTACAAGGGTTTAAATGTTGATGCCACGTCGACATTTCACTAGGCGCGCCACGTCGGCAACTGGGGGTCCGAACTGAAAAATAAATAAATTAGGTTAAATTTTAAAAAGGCGACGCCTTAAATATATGAGGCGAGGCGCGCCTTATGGCGTGCCTCAGTAAACTTGAGGCGTAAGCCTCATAAACTAAACTTATTGTGTAGGCTTTGAGGCTTAATTGGTCGAAAATGCGCTGAGTCGCGCCTTTTATTGCGCAATTTTAAACGTTGCTATCAACTAGAGGAATATGCACCATTATTTTTGGCAATTAATGATAGTCGACAAAGCCTTATATATATATTAAAAAATAAAAAGCTTAGGCTTTGTAGAATAAAGACCGATTATTTAATATATCATTTGTTGGTATGAAATTGATAATCATTTGCCACATTATTTGAATCAAGTTACACTTTGGTGTGATATGTTTAATTACTTTGATTTAATATTTAGGATGGTTGGAATATAGATGAAGACATGACTTTAATAGGTATGATCTTGTGTTTAAAATGGATAAGTTTCTCAACATATTTGTGAAAAGGGAATATAATTGAGACTTAAAATGAATATTTGTGAAACTATGAGTAGATAATATATGTTATATAGATTCAATTGTTTGATGATATAAATGAGGCATTGCCAAGTTGAGTATAGGAGAAATAAGAATGCTAAGATGGCTATGTGGTCACTTTTTTTTCTCTCTAGAGCTTTTTTAGATAGAGAAGCTCTAGGATGGCTAGAGGGGGTGGCCTTAGGTCACCTCTTCCAAATGGGGGAAGAGGCGGTGGTAGGCGGGACTACTGGCAAAACAACTATTGGCACCTGATCGCACCCGTCTGCGATGAGGAGGCAGAGGCTTCTAAGTCCCATTCCCCTCCTAAGGCTCGGGATCCTGTTTTTAGAGAATCTTGGAATGAGGTGGTGGCGAAATCTCAAGGCATTATCCGACGAGGTAAGGAGGAGGCGGGCAAGCAGAAGCAGCTTCCATGCTTGCAAGGTCCGACCAACTTTGTCAATCGACGAGATGGTAGCGTCAAGCCCATCTCTATGGATTCCGCCGGCTCGCAAGGTGAGATCCCTCAGCCAGTTCATCCTTCAGGTTGCGAACCAGCCCCAGCCCAGTCAGTCCACGCAAAGTGCGATCCCTTTGTGTGATGCAGATGTTCAGCTCACCCAGACCAGCCATTCAATGGTTTCGGTTACTCCGAGCGATGGCAGCTCCGGTGGTGAATCGGACGAGTCCGAAGATGAGATGGAGGAGTCGGATGTCGTCTCTGATTCGAATTCTGAAATGGAAGATGATCAGCATGTTGAGGATCAGTCGGATGATTCAATGGGGTTGACTAGGCAACCCGATCCTCCTCCTGGCTGCTCTGCTCCCTCCCCCGCAAGCTGGGAGGACTGGTTGCGTCCAGTTGAATCCTATTAAGGATATGTCTGTGGAGAAGTCACCCATATGCAGGCGTGTAAATCCCGTGGATCCCTCCCGCATTCAACATTTTGCCAATGGAATGCGCCCTCCAAGTGTTTGTGTTAATGTCGCCGAGTGCCCCAAATCTTCTTTCCCTATTGGCCAGCCCACGGAAGCTTCTTCATTGCATCCTAGAGGATTGTAGTCAGGCCCCTTCGCTTGGAACAAGGTCCAATTCGTCAAGTTGGATAAAATGCCAAGTGAAAGCTTCTTAGCCAAGGATGGCATGTCCATGGAGCTAGAAGTGGAAGCTGTGCACGAAAATATTGCCAAATTGGATAGAGCATTGGTGGCTAAGCTCATGGGAAGGAGGGTTGCATTTCTCTCCCTTCTTGGTGAGCTCAAACGTGGTGGTATCATTTTGGGGATTTCAATATTATTACTACAACTCCAAACTCTTTTATATGTATTTTCCAAAGCATAGAGGCTAGGGATCAGTGCTCATGAGTGGGCCGTGGATCATAGCAGGGAACATCATTGGTATGGACAAGTGGTCTCCTACCTCTTCTCCCAATTCTCTTCATGGGCTTCACTCTCCCAATTGGATACGTCTTCCACAACTCCTCATGTACTGGGATAAGAATAACATCACTCGACTAGCCAATATGTTTGGAGAACCTTTGTGGATGGACTCACATATGAGTACTTGGGGATGATCATCCTATGCAAGGATTTGTGTTAGGATTGATCTCTCTCAAAAGCTTCAAGCTGGGGTTTGGATCAATGGGCACCATGGACCATTTTTTCAAAGAGTCGAATACGAATGGCTTACAAACTTTTGCTTAGATTGTGGTCTAATTGGGCATGCCAATGGTGCTTTCCTTTCCAAGGCTCCATCCCGTGCTCCTCAATTCCCCCCCGATGCAGTCGTCGCCGCCAACCAAGGTGCATGTCACAACCGAAAATGCTACCCAAGCACCACCCTCCCCTCCTCTGGAGCCGAAGCATATTGTTGTTGAATGAGCCTCTCTTAATGAGAAAAAGGAAGAATCCTCCATTGGAGCTTGGAACCTAGTCACCCGGAGAAGGAAGGGAAAATCGAGGGCTCCTAAAGATCAAGGCACTCGTCCACCAGTCGATCCCCCTATTCTTTTTTCGGTCGAGAAGTTACAGCAAATGGAAGATACTTCTAATAGGATTGTTAACTTTCACAAGCAACAAAGAAGAGTTTCCAAGTTTCGCTTGGATAGAGAGCCCCTCCGACTTTGGCCTTTATGTGCTTTGGCCACCTCTCCTAGGAAGAGGAAGAAGATTTCAACATATTTCATAGCCAGGGATTTGGGCCCTTCAAGTTTTGAATGAGTGATCTCTTGTCATTGGTTTGTATTGGATTTTTTTTTCGTAATAAAAAACCAATGAAAGGGTCCTCCTCATTTGAGAGGTTTTTTTTTTCTTTTGTTTCTGTTTGCGGCTTAATTTGAGGTGCTTTTCAAGTGTATCCCTTCCCCTTTTGCCTTTGGGAAGTGGAAGTTTATTTCCCTCAAGTTTGTTTCTATCCGTGTAACCTTCTTTTCACTTCAATATAATTGTGTTTGTTGAAAAAAAAAATGATGGCTATGTGGTGAAACTAAGTATAAAAGTTATTAAATGAGAGATTTCTTTGGTGGTATCTATTGAGGATGAGATAGTGGAAAGTAGACTTCTGTCGTTTGGTGGTATATATAAGAGGATAGAAGATTCACCAAAAAAAGGATGAAATTAATGTTGAAGGGCTAGGAAAGCAATTTTGTTAGACCAAATGTTAATAGATGGAAGTTGTGCAAAATGATATTTACAGAATTGATTTAACATCTCATTCAATACTCATCATTAATTATTAAATAATAAAGATTAGTAAAGCTGACTCCTAATAGTTAAGATATGGCTAATGATGATGTCAAATGAACTTAAACCCAAATTTCTTTCCATATTATGAAATGAGGTTTGTATTAGAAAATTTTAAGCATCCTAATGCAGTGCATTGAGTATTAATTTGCTCATTTAATGGTTTTTTTATTAGATTGTGACATTTCTATGGTTCGGCCTCTGGACTTGTCATCAATGCTTGCTCTGCTCTTTTGAATGATTAATCTCTTGTGAATAAACTGATTGAAGTGGTGTTCATTTTATTTATTTATGGTTTTTTAATGGTTGCTGTAAATTTGCACTTGAGTGTTGTGTTGATGTATTGATGCTTAATCTGAGCGATTCCTGATGTTTGAGTACTTATGTTTGTTTTATGACAAGAAATTTACCCCCTAAGGGTTGATATTTTACATGTTTTGTATTTATATAATTTATAACCTCATCAAAACTGATAAAGAAAATGTCTGCAGAACTGTTACCTACTTACCTCTATCGTGATCCTTGAACTGCATCAGTGTTAGGAGTACTGATGCTTGAATGCAGTAGATGCTAATCTATGTGTATTTATTTTTGTTGCTTGACGAAGAAAATTAAAATTTCAGTACATTATTGTATTAGAACTGCAACCCCAACAAACCTGTTATGAAAATTGTGCCTACACAAGATCACTTACCGATTTCTTGATCCTTTTAACTGCAGGGGTGTTAGGAATGCTATGTATTTCATGTCTTGTTTGCTTTGTTGTGTATTTCATGTCTTGTTTGCTTTGTTGAACGATAAGGTTTTTTTTTAATCAAAGAATTTGATTAACTTCTCTTCAGTTTATCCATCATTTGACTCGTTTACCCTGTCAAGCTGAATCTGAATGGGAAATACCCAAAATTATACTTCATAAAGGAATACACTTGCGTCTTTTTTTGACTTTCTGTTGTTTAAATCCCCAAGTTTCACCTTTTCTTATTTCATTTAGTTAGTAAGGGCGAGGTTACATTTTTTTTTTTTGGCATGGGCATGAATTATGAAGATAGTTGATTCAAAAATAGTATATTCAATGGGGTGTTAGAATGGATTTTCAAGGGCAATTATACTACAATTATCTTGAATATTTTTTGTCCATTTTCTTGTTTATAGCCTAATCTTCCCCTCTTCTTGTTGAATGTTAATATTTTAATTTTTAATGAGCATGCTAGGTTATTGTTGCAAGGGCATGAATAATTATGATAATTAATAAAATTAGTATATCCAGATATGTAGAATGGGTTTTTCAGGGAAGTCATACCATCCATATGCTAACCTTGAATATTTCCTGCTCTCTCCTATTTGTCCCCCGAGCTCCCTTCTCCCTTATTATTAATTATTTGTTTTAGATATATGAAAATTGCTCATGATAATTGATAAATAAGTAGTAGTTCTGGGATGTTAGAATGGGTTTGTCAAGGAAATCACATCACCCATATTCTAACCTTAAATATCATTTGCTCACTCTCTCTTGTTTATATCAGTTTTTGTTAATCCCTTCCAATTTTTTTTACTAATGTACCCATCCCTTTACAATTATTTAGATAAGCTTGAGTTTGTGTTGCAATTTCATCTTCGTTAGCCTTATACCAATTGTTTTGAGTTAGTTTTATGAAAGCTATTTATTTCATTCATCCATGTTAAGCGTTGTTTGACATTTATTCCATATAAAACCCAATCATTAATTTTGTTCTATTTTTTATTAAATCATTGTATGAAAGATTGTTTGTTATCAATTATTCTTTAAAATTTTAATTACAATCTTCTAAAGGGTTAAGCATGCTAATTTATTTAGTGATAGATGTCTATACTCTATAGTTGGGTTATAGGAAGCTTATGCCTAGTCCCATATATGAATGTAATTGTTATGTCTAGCTTTATGAAGAGTGCGCTAATGGATAGAACGGTTTTCATTCTAGCTTTATATTGCTTTTTTACATTTTGTCTGATTGTTTTTTATTCTTTGCAAGTTATGCTGGTATTTCAGATATTGCACGTCTTGTTGCTATATTCTGGTATAGCTTATTTTTATCTATTGAATATGTGAAATATTCGGCCTTTCACATTGTCTATTGTCAGCAAAAAGCTAACTAGTTCCTGCTTGGCGTAATCTCATGCCACACGTGTTGACTTCAAGCTGAAATTTATGCCCCGTTTTCTTATGATGCAGGAGGAGTTTGATACTTATGATCACAATGTTCATTGGTTTTTAAAATTACAATTTCTCAAGAAGAGATCTAAGATTATAGAGATTGTTGCAGCAAAGGATGTCATATTTGCTCTTGCTCAGTCTGGTCTCTGTGCAGCCTTTAGTCGCAGTAAGCTTTTCAGTTTCTCTTCTGTTTTTTGGTTGATCCGTCTTCAGTTCTGATTGACACATTGTTTTTTTTTTTGTTTGCAGCATCTAACAAACGCATATGCTTCTTGAATATAAGTCCTGATGAAGTAATTAGAAGCCTTTTCTATAACAAGAACAACGAATCATTGATTACAGTATCAGTTTATGCCTCTGACCACTTCAGTTCCTTGAAATGCCGGACCACTCCAATAGAGTAAGAGGCTTTTTTTTTTTTTTCAAATATGCTCGAGGTACTATACCCCCATATTTTAACGGCTTTTAACTGGTCCGTTTTGATGCATAATTGCATTTTTTTCAAAATGCATGAATCACTTGTTCATATCTTTGTTAGAATGTTATAAAAATTTTAAAAATAGATTTGTTGGACAATTCTTACATCTTTGTTCATTTTATGTATAAGCCATATTTGGGCTTCTCATTGTTTCAAAAGTTTTTTTTTTGGTTTCACTGTATAATTAATATTGTGAAAGCTAGAAAAAGCTCTCTGAAGTAGAATCTAGTGTTATCGAATGTTAACCAGTGCCCCACCCTGTGCTTCTTTATTTTCTGTAAAGTTTATGGATTATGTGTATGTTGGTTCTTCATGATCAATACTCTCATATCATCATTGAATTCTGGCAGATATATAAGGAGGAATCAACTTGATGCTGGATTCCCTCTTTTTGAAACCGAATCTCTAAAATGGCCAGGTTTTGTTGAATTTGATGACGTGAATGGAAAAGTTCTTACCTATTCAGCTCAGGACGGGTAAGCTATATTGTTTGATCTAATAAAAGAGATGATAATTCAAGTTATTGTAGTGAATGTCTGAATTTGTGCATTCATTCTCAGAATATACAAGGTTTTTGACCTAAAGAACTATTCCTTTTTGTACTCAATATCCGATAAGAATGTACAGGAGATTAAGATCAGGTTTGATGCTTCCAAACAATTACCCGTTTTAAACTCACTATGCTTTTTAATACTTTTTAACATTTCTTTTAACTTCTAACTATTGATTATTTCTCACAGTCCAGGAATCATGCTATTGATATGTCGTAGAAATCCTGGTTATGTTCCATTAAAGATACTTTCAATTGAAGATGGCACAGTTTTAAAATCTTTCAATCACTTGTTACACCGTAACAAAAAGGTCGACTTTATCGAGCAGTTCAATGAGAAGCTTCTAGTCAAGCAAGAGAATGAAAATCTTCAGATCCTAGATGTAGGAAATTTTCATCCACACCTCCTATTTAGTTCATTTTTTCTAGCTACATTTTCTCACTCTTCCTAATTTCTCAGGTTAGGAATTCAGAACTAACTGAAGTGGAAAAGACACAATTCATGACCCCTTCGGCATTCATCTTCCTGTACGAAAATCATCTTTTCCTGACATTTAGAAGCAGGACCGTCGCTGTGTGGAATTTCCGGGGAGAACTGGTCACCTCTTTTGAAGACCACTTGTTGTGGCACCCTGACTGTAATACGAACAACATCTATATTACCAGTGATCAGGATTTGATAATCTCTTACTGCAAATCAGAAGAAGGATGTGAAGATGAAGGTGAAGGTATATACAAACTTATCTAATTTTCCTACGTTTCTATATATATATAATAATTTATAAGGGAAATTTACATACATATCACTTTATACCATCCTATTTACATATTTAACACCCAAAATTTAAATATTACATACATACCACCCTATATTGTTTTACTATCAAATATACCACTCATATTTCCTTCCTACTACTCATATATTTCATTTATATCACTCATATTTGATATGAAAACAACTGTTTGCCATTCTTTCGTCGCTCCAACCGAGCGGCAATTCTTACTTCATTTCATCGCGGATGAACAGTGCGACACCAATATTGGTGTTGCACTGTTTATCTTTGCCATTTCTGGGTCTCTATCGAACTTGCCGAAGAAACGTGCGAAAGAAGAGAATGATCGTTACGGGGCAAAATGGAGTTCGATTGGAGATGAATCACGGCATTTTGGAGTAAAAAATGAGATTTTCGGTTGGAGATGCCCTAAAGTTTTAGCTGTTAAATATGTAAATAGAATAGTATAGGATGGTATGTATGTAAATCTCCCTAATTTATAATCAAGGATTAGCTCTGAAATATGGAGAGTAGTTATCTCTGCAGCTTCTGCAGTTGGATCCATCAACATGAGCAATATCCTTACTGGAAAGTGCATTGCGAAAATATCGGCAAATGACCCTTTAATCCAGACGAGTCCACGTAAAAGAGGAGATGCCAGTAGATCTTCCATTAGATGTAGTGTTCGTGAAGCCCTTGAAGATGTTACAGCTTTGTTCTATGATGAGGATAGGAATGAGATCTACACTGGAAACAAACAAGGATTGATACATGTCTGGTCAAATTAGCCTACTTTTTTTCCTTGTAAACATGGAAATCAAGTAATTTACCTGTAAGATATGTGCCAATTTTTCTTAGAGACAAAGGTGCTCGTTCGTTTTAGGTTAATTAGGGCAATGTATAATTGTTATTTTTGTGATTTCTGAACTTTGAATAGTTTGATTGCGCACTTAGTAATGTAATATTGACCAAGCAATGTGCTGTATGATAGTTGGAACTGGTAGCTTAATGATGTTTGTTTTGAGAGCAGATAGGGAGAGGTTGTTTACTTGTTTTATGTTGCTTTAGTTTATCTTTTGTTTTGCGATATTTTGAATATTGTTTGCATACTCCTAGCGTGCGTCAACTGCAATCAGCCTTGAACTGGCGCAATTGTTGATTATACTAGCTTCTAAAGTGGAGGAAAAATTTATCTGCGCAGAGATTAGATGGAGAGAACTATCCGTAACAATTTTAGTTATTTTTTTGTTGTACTTTTACAAATACTCAATAAAATGACAGTAAATATGCATTTATAATTATTTTTTTGCCATCGTTTTGTTGAGTATTTAAAAATATACAGCAAAATGGCAGTTAAAACACAACAAATATTTAATTAGTATGATATTTGATGCGCTTTAATTCTCCTTTTGCTATATTTCTGCAAATATTCAATAAAATGACAATAAAAGTGCAATTTTACTGAGTATTTGTAAAAACGTTGTAAAAGAGCAGCAAATTTGAATGATTCTCTTTGTCTGGTCTCTGCATAGAATAATCTCTATTTAGATCATGCTTTTCAATGGTTTTGCCATGTCATATTAGTTGCCAAAGCAGACAGGCGAAGTGACTATTGCCTTCAGGCTACGTAGGGTATATTTGAGTGAACAGCTATTGCTTCATAATGTCTTTTTTTTTGCTTTTCAAAGCAAGTTCTTTATTTTTTATGATTTGCGAAATAAATATCAAAGAAAAATTTAGTGTTGCACAAATCATTAGCAAGATCAGGAATGGCTTGGTAAAAATACATTTCAATGCTTCAATTATATACAACAAAGATAAAACAATGCAAAATTTTAAGCAAAAAAAAAAGAAGAAGAAAGATAGGCAAGAATAACAAGGGCTGAAATTGTACAAGAAAATACATAGAATAAAGTCTACAACTTACATAACGCTAATAAATGAAGAGATGAGATTCATAAAATATAACCCACAACTCTCTGGAAACATAAAAATAATCTCTATTACATATTGCTAATGGATGTACAATTCTAGCTGTATGGATTGGGTAAACCATGAAAGACAAGCAGTCCCCATTGGGCATTTCTTTTTCCTTTTATTTGATGCATCTATATTTAACTAAGGCTTTGTTTGGGGCTGCTTTCATACTGCTTCTTAAAGCAGCTTTTTAGTACAAAAATTAAATTTTTGATACTAAAAAGTTGTTTTAAGTAGTAAAAAAAGCCGTCCCGAATGAAACCGTAAGTGTGGTGCTGAGAGAAAAGTTCCCTATTGAAGCCATCAGCCTACTAAAATTGGGTACAAATTCTCACCAAATAATACACTTTGCTATCAAATGTAGATCGTGCCCTTACTAAACTAACAGCAATTTGTAGTTCTTCATGTCTTTTGATGGCTGTGCACTATATGCATTCACAGGCGGCAAATTCTTTCACAATGTGAACTGCGGTTGCTGAGCAGAGAATTCCTGCAGTTTAAAAATCAATGAACAAAATTATGTTTTTTTTAAGAAGATATAAATCTATCTCATATTTTCATTACAAAATGCAATGTCAGTATAAATATAAGGTAGTCAGAAGATCATTATTGATATCAAATCTATGTATTTCTAAGAAAATTCACCTTAGTTGTGCCCACTAAGCTAAAGGCTATTTGGTAAGCAAAAGTTGTTGATTACACATCCTTATGGTGTATTTAGGGTTTGGTATGACCCTAATTGTACTGTAATTTTACATGGAAACCCTAGACATGGTTGGAAGGCATGCTACTGGTGAACTTTAATGCAAATGTTTCAAAGGAGAATGACAAAAAATATTGTTGAAACAACAATCATTCATAAGAGGTAATGAAGCAAAAAAAATAAAGACTTATGATAAGATTACAAATCAAGACTCTGCAGGGCCGCGGATCATGTACTCTTTTCCATACAAGTCATAAATGACCCATAATCACTTTAAAATTATGAAAGAATAATTAAGGGGCTTAAATTAAGATCACTTGATGAGTAAGTAGGTGGGCCATACAAGTCAAGAAGGCAGCAATTTTATAAATTGCTTGATTTCAGAATTTGCAAGTCTTGTTTGGCCAATGTAAATTTTAATGTATTTGGAAGCTTTAATCTTTATATTATCTCTTTTTTTTTTCTTTGTAATAGAACAAGCCATATATACTAATATTTTATTAGCTCCTGAAGCTTTTCAAAGCTTTCTAAGTTTGTAAAAATTTTATAAATTAGATATTGCTTTGCACATTTTGATTCATTGAATAAAAATTATTTTTTGCATGTGTAAATTTTGTGGGAAAAGTTTGGCGGCTGCTCTACTCTTTGGTAAAGTTTGGTGGTTGACCCCTAGGGCTTTGGTGAATCCCTAATTATATATTTTCTTGTTCTTTTTTCTTATCTTTCCCACATAAATTTATCTCGCCTACATAGCTTTGAGCGTAGCTTCCCTCAACCCCAAAATATATCCAACCTCTTCAAAACGCTCCTAAATATTCCCCCACGTCCTCATAACATTCCAATGCCTCAACTCCCCACTAATGCTAGAATACCCTAGCAATCTCAATATAGTGAGACAATTTCCTACTATAAGCAATCAAATTAGATATATCATAACTCCTTAATCAATGATACAAAATTCATAAAACAACACCATTAGTTTCCTAATATCCCAAATCATTGATTCAAAGCTTCTCTTTATTCTCTCGAAGGAAAACTTATCCTTCGATAGCTCAGAAGTTTCAACACCAAATTATGAATACCCATTTTATCGAGCCGTTATTACGTCCTCCGACCGGATGCAGAGGAACATCCGGTCGTAGGCAAAAAAACGCCTGTACCGAGGTGTACCGAGTTTTTTCGGTACAGGCGTTTTTTTGCCTACGACCGGATGTTTCTTGCATCCGGTCAACCGAACCAAATAAAAGCGCCATTTTATCACAACCCAAATAACCCTATCAAAATTACCCTAAAAAGATACTAAATCAAGTTATTGCCTTCACAATAAAGACCCTACATCAGAAAATAGGAATATTATCTTAATCACTATTTCAGTGGTCATGCAAATTTAAGCATGTCCTGTTAATGATTCTAGGTTTATGTTACAATTTTTAACAAAATTGTTGAGCAGGAATTAAAGTCGTTGAAATTGCAGACACCAATGGAGGACTGGCAGCTCTCACTTATGGCTAAGTCCATAGACATGCATGTGAACTAGAACTTTGAAGGGAGTTTGGGAACATAAATGAGAAGGAAAGGATCTAGGAAAGGGGCTAGTTTGGTTCATAATTTTTTTGTGAATGTGTCTGTGTGTGTGTGAGAGAGAGAGAGAGAGAGAGAAAGAGAGATTTAGGAGGTTTTGCCAAACTAATGAAAGGAGACGACTGCTCAAGGCAGAAAAAAAAATTCTTAAGAGACATTGTAAAGTCCGTAAAATTAAAAGCAAAACAATCTACTTCTAAATATATATATATATATATATATATATATATATAAGGATGGGTAGTTTTTACCTGACCCAAATGAGAGTTTGTATGAAATGGATGATGCAGATCAGAGACGGGAGAATCCTAAAGCTCATAAGAAAATGATTTCAGTAAGCATAAAAATAAACATGACATGCTCTGATACATAGCATCATCGAGGCTTACTTGGTTGAAATGACTCATGCCATGAAACCCCTGGTGCTGACCATATGATGCCATGGGAGCATGCATTGATGTGGATGTAGGAGATTTGGGTTCAGACTCAATTGTAGCCAACTGACCATCCTTTTTCTTCCCCATTTTTGCTTCCTTTGTCCATCTCTTCAAAAAATATTTCAGTGGTAACTCTTTAATGTTTCTAAAATCAAGCACTTTCAACGCATGGCAACATTGAATTCCCATAAATTCAAACTTTTTGCAATTACATGCAACAGAACAGTCACTTGAATCAAATCTGACATAATGTTCTTTAGGTTTCTCAGTGACCGCAACTTTATAATCGGAAATTGTATCAACCTCACCACAGCTGAATAACATACAATCCATGAACATCTCAAACTCTCTCCGGAATATTTCAAACACCACAGGTGTATAGAGATTAGCAGCTTGCCTCAACATCTTTGAAGGAGGAATTCTCGGGAAACTTTGGCTTGCATGGAAGTCAGCTTGTAGCTCTGAATAACGATGCTCTTCTACTACTCTTTCATAGTGCTTGAAAAATGACAAAAGATCGAGCTGCGGACTCAGGTATTTTTTCAGCACACTACTTAAGCTTTCATTCCTTAAAGTGCTTTTAATATCAGCACAAAAGATATGGCGATTATATGCCAAAGCCCATTTCTCTCTGTCTTCAAACAACTTACAGAGCCACTCATTGTTTTGGAGGTCATACTTCTCCAACATTGTTCTCCATGCTAACAAGAAGTCTTCCTCTTCTTCATAATCATAGACGCATCGGCTAAAGTCCTTCGCAAAAGTCTTCGAACCTTGAAAAACCTGATTGAGGTGCTTGGCAGCATTCTGGTAGACATGCCACTCACAAAGTCGATGACTTGTTCCTGGCCATACCGCAGCTATTGCACTACTTAATGTGATTGATAGGTCTGTAAGTATTGTCTTTGGCTGCTTTCCACGCATTGCAATTTTGAATGTCTCAAATAGCCACTTAAAAGATTCAGTAGATTCATCATAGAGCAAAGCTGCACCAAAGATAATCGTTTGTTTATGATGATTAACTCCAAGGAATGGTGTGAATGGTCTTCCATAACCATTTATTTTGAATGTTGTGTCGAAACATACAACATCACCAAAGCAGTTAAAATCAACCACAGATCTTTCATCAGCCCAGAAAATATTGGTCAGTTTATCATCCTCATCAACCTGTATAGCATAAAAGAAGGATGGACTATTAAGTTGCATGTTTTGCAAGTATTTCAACACAGAACCAGCATCTCCCATCTGCATTGCTTTCATACGCTTTGAACTCAGATAATTTTTGTAATCTGAAGGAAGAAAATTAACATTACAAAAACCACCAACTTGTCTCCCCATAGAGTCATTGGCAGATCTAGGTGTTGCTCCTGAATCATCTGACAACTCTGCATCAGCAGCTGGAACCTCCATTGTTATCCTTTGAGACCTTAGCAGGTGTGTACTTGATGGCGGCGCAGGCTGATGGTTATGTTCTGCTATGAATTCAGTAACACGGTAGTTACCTGTCGGTGTAATTTTAATTGTCATGCGTGCCAGACAGCCAATCCTAGTCTCAGGTCGTGGTCTCTTCACTTCCTTGGCTCCTTTCTTGTCTTTGCGAAATCCTTCCCTTGAGCAAACAAAAGTTCTGGATCTAGTGATATTTTCAGAGGACTTATCCGATGAACTTTTCCTGACACTGAAACCAATAAATCCTGCATACTTGTTATAGAATTCATATGCTTTGTCTTCACTTTCGAATTCCATATCAATTTCTGGAACCACTTGTGCAGTTCCATCTTCTCTATGAATATCAGATTCAATCACTTTCCGCATTTTACCCTGTTTATTCAAAGTCTAGAATAACCATCATTCAGGAATGAATTAGGCAAGTCTGTTACCATGTTGCAAATAGAATAGGATACTAGATAAGAATATCAAATAGAAGAATCTTAAAAGATTTAAAACGTGCTATTTTAGCATAACAGTTTGATGCAGGCCATGCACTTCAAACAACAAATGTGCTCTTCATATGACGTTTGAACAAGAAGGCTCAAACCACTAAAATGCCCCATGAGAAATTAGGTGTATCAAAACTTTGTCTAGACTAAATATAATTGCATGAATAACACATTTCTTAGACTTCATAAAGTTTGGTACAACTCTAATTCGGACAACAGTTTATTTTCAACCATTTTTACAGGCTGAATTGCAAATAAACCTCATGAAGGACTAGCACATGGTAACCCACTAATGCATCCAAATATAATACGTAATTCATCTTGGTACACTAGTCAAGGTTTAAAATTGCGTAAATAAGCCTCGAGACGTTTTTCATCTGCGAGGCGAGGCGTAAGCCTTGAGGCAGTATGAGGCGTAAGCCTCACGGACAAAGAATTGCGTAAATACGAATTTAAGTATTCTAGCAGGTAAACAACAGTAAGAGTCTATGATACAATAAAAACATCTAAATGAGAAGTGAACTTAGTAGAAAACAATAAAATAGATGCAATATATGCATCTCATAACATAATTCAAAGTACAAAACTATAAATTGAAGTCTATCAGAACTCGCAAAATACAAATAAGAAAGAACATCTAAAATCAAATCATGTCCCATCACTAAATGAGTCTTCAGTGGAGGCATCTTCATCTCCAATTATATTTATGAATGTCAAATCTTTATCATCTTCAATCTTACCCACTTTTCTTTTTCTTGTTCAATAAGAATGATTAGTGTGTTGTTAATTGCATATATTTTAAATGTAATAGCATATAAGAAATTGTGAGATACATTTGTTTGCTTGTTGTGCTACAGTACTAGTGGATGTGTGTGGTGTGGTACAAGTGGATGTGCCCGCTTGATCTGCTTCACCCCTCAAGACATCCACACTTAGATCCTCTAGTTGCAGGTCTGATAATGGCAAATATGTCTCATCAAATTGCTCCTGTTGTAAATGTTTAGCCGTTGTACTCTTCTTCATGTAAGCAGTATATTCCTCCTCTACCTTATCCGGCACATTCACACATGGTGCTACTTTTTTATGTGAGCCGGATAAGTGTTCCTTCATACATAGCTCCTCCCTTAACCACTTTATCACAAAAATTGCATTTCAAATACATGTATGTCTTCTTGTCGCTGCCTATGTCAACATGTACACTGTACTTCCAAGAAAGGATCCCTCCGCAATGACCTATTTGACTTTTACTTGCCCTTAACCATGTTTCCTTATGCACAAATGCAAAATCAAATAAAAAATCTCAAAAATTTTAAACCCTAAATTTTCTATAAGTTGAAAAATCAAACATTGAATTAAAAAAAAAACCTAAAACTGGTAGTAGAGGTGTCGTAGAGGGCGGCTGAACACGTGCTGCTCACTGGCGTGAGGTGGCGCCGACAGGAGAGGCGGCGGGAAGGTCAGCCGAGGGATGCTCGGGCTGGGTAGTGCGGGGCTTTGCGGCTTCGTACGGTTCGGGTCGGCCGAGGGATGCTAGGGAGGAATATATGGGATATTTGATTAGGCACTTAAGTGAGGGGTGCCTATTTGCTTGAGGCATACGCCTCTCCTGTTATTGCGCAATTGCGCCTCTGAGGCGCGCCTTAGGTTCTATGAGGCGTACGCCTCTCCTGGTCCCAGAATTGCTTAAGTAATAAAGCGTCTGGGGGTGAAATTGCGCAGAGGCCCTCTGCGCAATTTTAAACTATGACACTAGTAAAAATGCAAGTGCACATATCTTAAAATTCATTGCATATTATTTAAGTACGCGTAAAACTCCCAAAGCAAATATTTATTATTTTTACATTTATTAAATTCTAAATTTATTTAAGCCTTTTTATGTCTTCTTTAAATTATCATAAGCACGAGAGAATACTTTAATGCCAACTTAAAACAACAAGCTTTATGCCACTATGTGGGGTTGGCTACATGAATCTTTTTTCTCCATTATGTTTTGTTGAGAGTCAAATTCTTATTTAAATATAAGAATTTTTTATACTTTTAACCAAGACTTTCAAGTCTACATCTACCTTTTTTAATATTGGTAAGATCTAATACATCTATTCTCCTAACAAGGTTATCGGAATGCCAACTTTTTATGTGATCAAACCATCTAAGGCGACTCTCTCTAATCTTATCTACCACTCCAACCTTTTCACATTTATACTCATCTCACATTCTATCTCTAAGTACAAAGCCGCTCATCCACCTGAGGATCCTCATCTCAATAACACTTAATTTTATGCTTCTTTTCTTATGGCCAACATTCTACACCATAAAGCATTGAAGGTTGTTGACCTCATTTTTGTATGAGGTCTTCAATAAAATCCTGAACCCAATCCAGACTCAAATCAATTCAAACCCAATCAAATCCAGACCCAAATCCAAGGTCCTAAGGCTTGGTCCTAAAGGCCTTTTCCAGCAAATCTTCCAGAATTTCAAAACCCAGTAAGATGAACTCTAATTTAGCTTCTGTCAGCTTCATATTGATGGGGCATGTCTCTAGTGTCAACCCTCCAAATTTGAAACCATTCTGAGACCTCTAACCCCAGAAACTAAATTAAATCCCAAAGGCTGTAAAACCTTCAAATATTTACAGCCTATGCCACTGGACCTGCCCTTAACTAGATCCTGGCCTTAGAGACCTCCCCAAAGTCTCTAATCACTTCCAGACCATCAATCATGATGTGCTGATCAATAAACTGCATTTTTTTGAATTTATTTCAATCTCCATTGGTCATGAGCCCAAAAGTGATCAAAATACCCCTAAGGGGGCTCAAATGGTGATTTCAAACCAAATGACCTCCAAATTGAATGCAACCGCTTCCAGCAAGTTCCAAATGTCCAACTGAATCTATTGAGCCCATTTCCAGCCCCTGAGTCAGCCTGGTTGACCAAGTCAACAGGGTTGACCAAGAGGCCCCTTAAGGGCTCAAATAGTGTTTTTGACCAAATTAATCTCTCCAAACCCTGGGACCACTTCCAATAGACTCAGAATGCCATTCTGAATCTGTTGAACCCACTTCCAGATCCTGAACCCAGCTGGTTGACCAGATCAACCAATTTTGACCTAAAGCCCGTTAAGGGCCCATTAAGCCCTTTTGATCCTAATAGCCTTTTAAAATTCCAAAACCACTCCCATCAGGCTCTAAATATTTATTCAGACTTAATCAACCCAGGCCCACTTACTAGGTCAATCTGTTGGGCCCAATCAATCCAGTTGACTCATTTTCCTTTAAGGGTCTTAATGGGTCATCTCAACCCATTTGGGGATATCTAACCCATTTAAGCCCTCAATCAAGGTCTCATTACTCAATCAACATATCATGGACTTCTCATAACTTCCCTTATCAAGTGTTGATTGAGTTGACTGGTCAAACCAGTCAACCTAAGTCTTAAAAAGGGCCATCCCTTTGGTCTAACCTCCCAACTCAGTGAATCCAGCCCAATTCAAGCTCATCTAATAGTCTAAGAACACCCTATAGCCTGCTTTACTGCCACCTCACCTACCATTGACTGAGTTGACTGGTCAAACCAGTCAACTCAAGGCTTAAAGATTTTTTTTAATGATCAACCCTCTCCAACTTAAGTCCCAAGCCCGATCCAAGCTCTTGCAGCTCATGGGATCCACTCCAGGAGGTCCCCTGGACTCAAACCCGACCTAACTCGAGCTCTGGCATGGCCCTTATCTCAAACGACACCTTAAGTGAACTTCTTTGGCCAACCCGATCCTTTAAACCTGATCCAGCCCAATTCAGGCCCATCCAGCTTTTGCACTCCACTCTAGAAGCTTCCCTAAAGCTGCCCTAATCCCCCTCAGCTGCCAGGATGTTCCCTAGACCCGAGCTACCCATCTAGTGGTCCCCTCCACTCGAGAATGACTTGGGGTCATTTTCACCTGAGGCAGCCACTCTCCCTGCTCCTCTAACGGCCAGAGACAGATGTCTCACATCGGGGACGTCTCTCTGATGCATCCCGGCCGCTCCTTTTGGCTCCAACAGTTGGAATAGGTGAGAGCGCTGGAAGGACCGGATTCGAAGTCATCTTGCATTCCATAGTTTCCCCAGAGCTTTTTAGGTTTTTGTCTTGATTCCTCTGAGCTCTATGTCCATTCTTCCATCATTTTCCACTGTTTGGAGCTTATCGGCGGCGAGATCCGTGGTCGACCGAGAGCCAACTCCGTCCAAACCTCCCTAGCTCCGCTTCCAGTGGTTCTCCAAGCTCGACGCTCGAAGGAGATCAACACGTGGACAGTCTACAAATTCAACCGTCTTTAAATCAACTCATTTGATCCATTTTTCGGTGAGATATCTCAAACCCTAGGCATTTACATAGGTTATTAAATAACTTCTTAAAAATCGCATCAAATGGCTTAAGATTAATCCCCCATTCTTCTTCATACCCTATTCCATCTCTGTCTAAAATTTTAATGTGTTTTATCCCATACTTTATGAAAACGAGATAAAAAATGGGGTTAGGTTTCTCGGTTTCGGCTGGAGGAAGAAGATAACGCCCTCACCGTTAGATCTATTCTATTTAGATCAATGGTTAGGATTGGACTTGAATCACGACTCGTCTTGGACTCCTAGGGCCACGGTTTAGCCAGATCCCCATTGGGTTAAATCCTGGCCATTCATCCAAACCGCGGACTCGGATCCGGCCGTCCGATCGCTTTCAGATCGAGATAGCCGCGGGTCTTGATCTGAGCCGTCGGATCAGAAATGCGGAAGATCGAACGGTCTCAAACCCTGCTGAGCTGGTTAAGTGGCGGGTCCCTCCTGACCGCCGCCGTCCGCGTGGCCGAACCCGATCCCGCCGCGTGTCCCGGTCTCCGCCGCCGTTTGACTAGGTTTAAAATAAATCAAAAAAAAAACCTGAGAACTTCCAAAATTCACCAGATTTTTATTTCTTATCGGAATTTTGAGTTCTTAGGCTCATTTTCTTCATAATTTTAAGTACTATTTTATAAAAATAAGTAAAAATTATTTTGATCTATGTTTTGTTAATAATTCTAATAAATCAAAAAATCTTAATTTATTTTTTAAATAAAATTATATATTTTATTTTTAGCTGAAATTTGGCAGAGGTGTAATGGGGCCTAGGGTTGATATCCTATAATTTTTTCTAGGCCATTTGATGCAGTCTTGGTTACATTATGAATTTACAAAGAACCTTAGTCATAGTTTGGCCTAGACTTGTGTAAATTCATAATTAGCCTAATTAGAACCCAATCATTGCATGTTAGAGTTCTATGGGATCAGTGTAAAGTCCTCTTTTCACTGAGAATATGTTTAGACCTGAATCATGTATGGTTGAGCTAAAATCTATCTTCAATGTCATACTTAATCTAGCTTGAATAACTAATCAATCATACATGATTTCTATATCAAATTAGATTGATTCTTAATTTAAGGATATTGATACATATATGCATATATGTGTATGTTCCAATATCATCTTAATCTAATTTAATATGTCTATTCCCCTATAGTAAATTGTTTGAGTTTATAGGTTATTTAATAGAACCTATAACCATAATAATTCACTATAGCCTACTCCATAGAATATTAGGATCACTTATTCTTTATTGCTCATGATGGTGTTGATGTGATTGTAACTTAGTGTTTCAAAGGGTTAGAAAGACTTGATTGCCATCCCATAATTTAGTGACATTTAGGAACAACAATTAAGGACTTATATCTTAGTAAACTTAGATTAATCTAGGAAGAACTGTACCTCCCTTTTGGGATTAAACTCAAACATAGAAAACTAGTGTCATCAACCCTTGATTGAATTAATCCTGATTTGACATTAATTGATCTCAAAACAACTAGTAGATTAAGGATTCTCTCCTTCCCTTGATTTCAATAAGTCCAAATAAATCTAATAAATATCTCCACAAAATCTAAGCAAATTTTAAGTCCCTCCCACTAATCTAAAACACATGTCAAGTCATTTGAAATCATAATAAAACTCTAAAACTCATTAAATCCTATTAAACCCAAATCAACTCTTAATAAACCCTTAATCACCTTAAACTTCCAGAAAATGTAATAAACCCATTTTAAATCCAAAAATTACAAATAATATCTCTAATTGACCAGAATTAAATTCTTAATCAATTAAAAATAAAACCAAAGTGATTTGACAGTAAATTAAAGCTTAATTTAATTCTAAGTAAAATTCAACATTTAATTGATTTAATTAATTAATAATAATTAAAAATTCCAATAAATTCTCAAACACTTGGAGATCCCTCCTTAGGTCATCCCTAACCTTTGGAGCTGATTTCAAGAGGTTTGGAATCCATTTGGAGCAAAATTCATAAAAGGGGCCTTAATTAAACAATTTCCAAAATCCATTAAATACACTAAACTTTGAAAATTCATAACTAATTCAAGAAAAATCCAAATTGACCAAACTCAGTTGCATTCAACTCATAATAAGGCCTAATATTTATTAAAAATATAAAAATTCCAGAAAACCTTTAATTTCAAAAAGTCAACAAAATGATCAACTGTATGTCAAAACTAGTTCAAAACTTCAAACCTTCATAACTAAATCTAGAAAAATCTAATTTCAGCAAACTCACCTCCTAATTGATCATCTTAAGGTCTAATATTTTAATAAAATACTAACTTTCCAGAATTTAACCTTAAATAAAAAGTCAATTTTTTGACCCCTTAATTAAATGATTAAAATATTCTAAAAATTCAAGAATTGATCTAAAACTCTAAAAATGGTTCACCAACTTCAAAAATCAGTAATCCAACACATTTCTAATAAAATTCATTAACTTTCATTTCCTAACATAACTTAAGCTACTTAACTATACCGGGTACCACTGGGTAACCCAGGCCTACGAGGCTATTAGCTTAGCCCCAAGGAAGGTGAAATAAACTTCACGGCCTCGGTGTGAAACAAAGGTGGAATCCAACCAATATTAAAAATCAAATCTTTTTAAATCAAATCTCAAGTCATTAATAAATCAATCCCCCTCTAACTCTTAAGATTTCTGAATACTATTAATCAAAATTCATTAATTATTTAATTAAATTCTAAATTCCTTTAATCTAAATTAGCTTGATAATTTGATTGGTTAAGGTTTCTCTTAATCAATCAAATTCGATGATTAATTTAGACTAAACGAATTCGGGTCTTCTATGCCTAAAGTGTGATTCCACTTGGAGAACTTTGGGCATTCTGACTTTTAAAGACCCTTAAAATACTTAAATAATAAAAAGATCTCCTATGGGTGGTGCACGACTCCTTTTAGGAAGGCACTAACCTATTTGGATTTGGAGATCTCCGAACAAAATAATAAACTACCGACCTTATACAACGTGTTAGATTCCTTCGGGAGGGCACGTTGTATTACATTTGTAAGGTCCCTTTCTCTCTCCTTAATAAATTTTAAGGGCTATCAGAATAAATACCTATCTTCTGTTTAAGGCGGGTATTTATTCTGGAAGTCCTAGGATTTATAAATTGATGATTTCCTGCACTTAGGGAATTATCAATCTATAAATTCTTTATAACTAAATTAAATAACTCCAACATTTAAAATTGGAATAATTCTTAATAAATCTAAATATACTTTATTTAAACTTTAACCAAATTCCTTTGACCTATAATAAATCAATCCTAATAATACATGCAATTTGAACAAATAAACCCATTAGGACTCACCCAAGCCACACAGCTTTCTTCACACACTTAGATGCTTGCTAGGACAACCAACTTTAGCCTAGGCTAGGCCGGTGGTTTGTTGTGGTTTGTTTGCGGGTGTCTTGCCTAGAGGGCACCTATGTGTGATTGCTTACTTTTCTGTACTGCATAAGCATAGCATATTTGCTTTTTTTTCTGTCTGTACACCAGAGAGCGGAGTGAATAAAGTGAGGACCGTTGTACTTACTTTTCTGTCTTTACTTTCCTGCATTTATAACTGTACACTACGCACTCATAATATGCATCATTATATACAACTGCTTTACTTCCTGTCTTTTATATTACTGCTGCAGTAGAATGTTTTTAGGACCTGATGTACTGCTTTTTATTTCTTAGAATTGTTATATATAGATTGAGTATGTACAGCGTCTAGAGTCTGTAAAAGAATTAAAGATAACTGCTTAGAAATATACAAATGGGGCTCCAAAAAGTAATGTCCTCCTTCAGAAGGATGTTCCTTTTTGGAATTCCATATGAGACTCGGAGCCCGAAGACCATAAGCAGTTATATTTAATTCTATTTTCTCGTAGGCTTAGAACCCAGGTTTGTTGTCGGTGGGGCCTGGCCACCATTACTTTACTGCAAATTCTGGGATGTAACCGATGAAAATTATATAAATAAAATCAGCTCTTTTATTTACAATTGTTTCATGCATCATCAGCATATGAGTAGATTTTTGGTTTTTGTAAGCATGTTGTCCTCTGCATTAGATTCTTTAGTAGTTTTCTTGATTCCTAGGATAGAACCACCCTAAAATCTTGCATCATCGGCGAATTGTTGTGATTAGGACTGTTAGCTGGCAGCCCACTCTAGGCAGGTGGTAAGTCCAGATCGTATACACCTTTCTCTGCACATTTCTCCTTCTAAATCAAATTCTAAATCTTTCTAAAGTCAAACAACAACTCTATAATCTAAAGCCTGATCGTGGAAATTTAATTGCCCAAATATTTAATTAAATATATATATAATTTTGGAAATTATTTAGTCTTCATTTAAATCGAGAGTATTCTCTTAGGAGATGTAATTAACTACAGGGGCTTGCCCCTGTAGGGAGTCTAAAATCCAGAATAATCTAAACCCTACCAAAGTTCCTTTCTGAGGCAGGGGAAAGATCTGTGGACGTAGATTAGGTTTTATTCACGTTTAGGAGTTATTTCTATAATTAGGAAATAGATAGATAGTTGATTTGTTTCTCACTAACAAATCAAATGTCTTCTATACTTAATTATAGAAATAAACTTACAATTCGTTAATCTAATCAGGTCGATTACAGAATGTACTTGTCATCCCTTCAGGATGATTTGAATATTCTCTATACTATACCTGATTAGGAGAATGAATTGTACGGCTTCTCCCTTTAAAATCAATAGGAAGATATTAGTCTGTCCTTCGGGGCGGTATAATACCCGACTATGTAGATTTAATTGGAAGAAATATATCCTAAATATAAATAAAGCGAATCATGTGAGAAGATAAAATTCCTATTTTCAAAAAGAAAGCCATGCTCTATCTATATTTTTATTTAGATTCATTCCTTACAATCGAGAAATAGATAGGTATTTCGATTTACTTTCATAAGCAAATCAAATATCATCTGTACGCTTGATTTTAGGGATGGATAGATAATTCACTAGTCTAATTAGGTAAGTAGGGAAGATACTGATCATCTTGTTAGGTGATTTGCATATTCCCTACGTCATACCCAATTAGGAAAGAGAATTGTCTACTCTCTTTCTTTAGAATCGACAGGAGGATATCTGCTTGTCCTTCAGGGCGGTCTAACATCCAACTGTATGGATTCAATTGAAAGAGAATATTCTAAAATATAAATAAAGCAAACTATTTTTCATATCTAAATAAAATATATTTTATTCAATTATTTTAAAAATCTATCTCTCTCCTTCTCTTTCTCTATTTAAATAATATAAATTTATTATACAATATACATTCTATTATATTCTATTAAATTAATTATTTACATAAAAGAATTACATTTAAATAAAAACAAATAATTATAAAAAATAAAGTTTTAGTTTAGAGATTTTATTTTCTCACAAAGGTCTTGCCAATATCTTATAAAATTTTCTCTTAAGTTTGAGGGGTACTTTTTATCACTCAAAAGACCTGATGCATTCCTCCATTTCAATCATCCAGCTTGAATTCTACTAATAATATCCACATCAATTTTACCATCACTTTGAACAATAGACCTAAGATATCTAAAACAAGCAATTTTTTTAATGACTTAATCACCCAATATTACAATGCCACAATTAGATCAATTATTACTAAAATTTCACTCCAAGTATTCAATTTTTGATCTACTCAAATGAATATCTTTAGACTCTAAGGTTGACCTCCATAATTCAAGTTTTTCATCAACTCCCTATCTAGTCTAATCAACAAGAAGAATACTATCAGCAAAAAAAATATGCCAAGGAACATTCTCTTATAAATGTCTAAAAAGAGCATCCATGACTAAAGCAAAACAAAATGAACTTAAAGCTGGTCCTTCATGTAATCCAACTGATATAGAAAATTACTTGGACAGACCATTTTGTGCTTGACCACAAGTACTAGCTTCAACTTACATTAAAAAAAAAAATCACACACACACGCACCTCTCTTATGGGACTCTTGTCTTCTATTTCCCAAGCAACTAGCAGTTTGGTTACTGCTACTTGAGGCTTTTATTAGCCTTAATTATCTTTATCTTGCTTCTATATGTGACTTCTAGATAGAACAAGAATGATTTTACCTTCCATAATTAATTTGAAATTTTGCATGGAACCAAGATTTGATATTTGAGATTATCTAGAATTTAACGAAGCTGGGGTGATTTTATGCTAATCATATCTACTAACCTAGACATGAAAAATCTATAAATAGTTGCGTAAGGCATGCAATTGTTCAAATTTGATTCAACAAAATTTTAGAGTTTAATTTTCGATCTTGTGTGTCAGTTAAATATGTGATTCTCTCAACTGAGATACAAATGTGATAAACTAACTCAAGGGAAGTCATCTTCATGTATCGACAAAAGCTCTAGCCTTTATTTGCTTTAATGATCCCCTTTCTTTATCATTTTCTCCGACAAATTTTATTAATGGTTTTATTATAGTTCATAATTTTTCTTCGTATGATCTACACTCATTACATCATTCAAGTTCCATTAGGAACCTTAGGCCCTAAACCCTTTTGCATCATATTTGAGCACCATAACTTTGGCCAAATATCCCACAGCTTATCCAAGTTGGTTGCATCAAAGATGCTCTCCAAGCAGCATGATGCTATTATGGTTTAGATGAGATGCTACTCTCTAAATTGTTTTCTTTCTTAAGGTTAGGGGTGTCAAAATGAGTTAACGGGTTGGGTTTAAGACCAACCTAAAATTGACCCAACTAGAATCCAATTAACCAGAACTGACCAGTCCAATAAAGGAGAAAAAAAGGCCAACCCGAAACAGACCTATTTACCCATTTTGGTTTAAAAAAAAAAATTATTAACTTATTACCCATGAAGTTTAGGATATTTGATAAAAAATAAGAAGATTATACCCAAAAGTAAAAAAAAAATTTGAAAAAAAAGATATTAAACAAATAATTTTCATATCAAAAGCATGTTCGCGGGTTAACTCGAGTTCGACCTATTTAATGAACAGGTCAAAAACCCAACCCGATCTATTCCTTAAATGGGTCAACACAATGTTGACTAAAAAAAATAAAATTAAAAAAAAAAAACCCGAACACAAAACCCGTCGTTTGATTTATCTTTATACCTCGCGGCTCCACGATCACCACGATCCTCCCAAACGGCGCAACTCTTTGCTCCCGTAACTCCCTCACACAGCACAAAGCTCCCTCGAGCCCGCTCTTTCCATTCATTCGAACTCACGCAACTACTCGTCTCCCTCACCGATCTCTCCATGAACCACATGCAAGGAAGACACAAATTATCCCTCTTGTTTCCTCTACAACGTGCGTAAACCCCGCATGTGCTTCCTGATCACGCTCGGCCTGCTCACGAGCTCGTTCACTGCCTCCAGCATGCAACCCAACCATCTTCAACAAGCGCTCTTGCGTGTGCCCGATCCGACTCTTGCATCCGACACAGCCGCCTCTCATGAGCGAGCCTAACACAACTAGTCCGCCTCTTGATCCTCCCGCGTTCGCTCTTTCGTAGGCAACCCGAGCCCAACCACCACTTTTGTCCGCTCCCGCTTAGCCAATTCCACTCCAGTCCACACACACGACTCAATCGATCTGTCACTGACAACAACGACACTGAAATAAAATGCATAAATTTCTTTCTTTACTGTTCGTTTAAACAACGAGTGTTGAAGACCAGAAGACCAGCACCGTAGATCTTAGATTCGGTCAGGAATGTGCAAATCGAAGACCCTCGCGCCGTTGATCTTAATCCAGCCGAGAATAAATCAAATTGAAGACCCTCGTGGCATCGATCTTAATCCGGTAATTATCGTCCCGATCTCCCATTGCGGGGAGAGGTTGCCAAAATTTTGAACAATAAATGACATTCACATAATTAAATAAAAAAATGAATTTCAAACAAATCTAGAACCACACTATACAACTAAAATTTTTTTAAAAGATCTCGACATAAATGCGGTGCTATAGAACCTGACTGGACTTCATGGAATCTAGAACATG
Source organism: Dendrobium nobile (assembly GCA_022539455.1). Classification (NCBI taxonomy): domain Eukaryota; kingdom Viridiplantae; phylum Streptophyta; class Magnoliopsida; order Asparagales; family Orchidaceae; genus Dendrobium; species Dendrobium nobile. The sequence goes on from CM039734.1 coordinate 71,180,223, forward strand.
CACTGTACGTTTGGCTCCTTATTCATTATGCATGCACCATAACAGTAAGAGTGGCGTTTCTTGTAAATACTATGTTAAGACAGGGGCTGATAGTTCTTCTATTAGTAATGTAGATGCGAAGATAATTTACAAGAGCAAAATCTGTGATGATTTGCAGCCGGCGGCTATTGAAGCTAGTAACTTAGTAAGTTCTACTTCAAGTCACGATTCATATGCTGAGAATGCCAAAAGCAAAACTAGTTTGAGGGCCTCTGCAGGATATAATGCATCAGATGATGTTGAGATGCTTCAAGTGTTTTTTGATGAAGTTAGAAGATGCGCAAAAATAGATAATGTTGAATGTTCATTGGTTATGGAAGGGAACCTGAATTTGCAACCCCATGAATAAATAAGAAGATGCACGGAAATAGATTATGTTGACCATTCCGTTCATTGGCTTCGTTGCCGGGTGGAAATTCTCTTTGTTGCATTGGATGACAGGTGCATGAACGAAGCGCTTCTTGAAACCTTCATCTTGGCATGTTCACCGTCTGTGAAAATTCTCAAGTTAACATCTACCCAAGACGGAGGTGTGATCAAAGTAAAATTAAAGTGTGCAATTTTATCTTCGCTTTCTTGTCCTCGAAGAAATCCCGTTGCACTTTTGGTGCATCCCCCTGCTCTTCTGAGAGAAGCCCATGCATATAGTTGTAGGGAAGATGGGCAATGAAAACTCTAATAAAGAAGTAGAGGAGAATATATAATGGTGATATGCCAACTTGATCGTAGCTAGAAAAAGCTATAAATGAAGAAGTCGAGGAGGATGTAGTATAGGAAGTCCTTCAGATATTTCATCCTATCTTGTCAATTTTCAACTGGTCAGATGAGATCAAGTTGGATCCTTCTATGATGATGCTATTCTAATGCACACTACAATTCACTTGTGAGCAAGAGCAAGGAATTCATAGTGCCCAAAATAATTAGTCTACAAGCATGGACAAGGAACTGATATCAAACAAACCAGCTTGTCTATAGATAGTTGCAAACAACTTCGTAAAACGTATCCAAACAAAATTAACATGCAACTTTTAATGAAAGCCGTAAGACCTGTTCAAAATTTAAACCTATGGGCAACTTCTAATGCATAAGCCGTAAGACCTACCCAAACCTACGGGCAAATCCTAAGAAGAGCTGTAAGCCCCGACCCAAATCAAACAATTGAGCAACTTCCAAGTAGAGCCGTAAACCCCGATATAAACCAAATCTACGGACAACTCCTAAGTGGATCCGTAAGCCCTGATCTAAACCAAACATATGCGCAACTTCTAAACGAAGTCGTAAACTCTATCCTAAACTAAACATACGGACAACTTCCAATGAAAGCCATAAGCCTTGACCAAAATCTAAACTAATGGATAGCTTCCAAGTGGAGCCATAAGCCCGAACCTAAACCAAACATATAAGCAACTTCTAAATGAAGTCGTAAGCCCTGTCCTAAACTAAACATACGAGCAAGGAAGCTGTGAGCCCTAACCTAAATCTAAACATCTGGGCAACTTCCAATGGAAGCCGTAAGCCTTGTTATAAACAAAAACTACAGGCAACTCCTAAGTGGAGTCATAAGCCCTAATTAAATTCAAACCTATGAACAACTCCTAAGAGGAGTCATAAGCCCTAATTAAATTCAAACCTATGAACAACTCCTAAGAGGAGTCATAAGCCCCAACCTAAATCAAACAACCGAGCAATTCCTAAGTGAAGTCGAAAGCCCCGACCTAAATCCAAACTTACGGGAAACTTCCAAGGGAAGCCGTAAGCCCCGTCTTAAACAAAACTATTAGGCAACTTCTAATGGAAGTCGTAAGCCCTATCTTAAACAAAACTATCGGGCAACTTCTAAGGGAAGCCTTAAGCCCTAAATCTAAACCTACGAGCAACTTCCAAGGGAAGTCGTAAGCCCCATCTTAAACCAAACTTCTTGATAACTCCTAAAGGGAGCCAAAAACCCCAAACTAAATAAATTATTGGGCATTCTAACATATATAAACCCCAAACCACAACTTGCACCCCATAAAACTTAAATTATCACCAAACCACTTCAATTTAATCCCTGAGAAGAGACAACCCATGACAGCTAATCAGATTCCCTGGACATGACAATCAACGACTGATAGTGTTGGTAAATTAAAACTTAAGGTATTCTCGGGACGATGAAATCGTGGGATCATGATCGGGTCTAACTTCATCCCCACAAACGAGACTAAAACATCTAAAACTTTTCATCCTTAATCGAAAATTCTCTCTAATGTAGTAAGAGGTGTAATTAATTATAAGAGCTTGCACTTATAAGAAGTAAGGATCCAGGTCTAACTAAACCTTGATACAATCTTCAGGGGAAATCTGGTTAACTACAATTTCATTAAGGAGAATGGAATCCTACTTCTACAAAGCGGGATTCATGCCGAAGCACATTTTTTCTTGAGCAAACACCCAACCTCGAATTTTTTAGGTCGGGTTAGCAGGTTAGGTTATTTATTGACACCCTACGATCTTTTATGTTAAACCACTTGCATGAAGTTATGTATCAATTGATGAAATCGGCACAAAAGACCCTTTCAATGCATATCCAACAGATTTTTTAGTAGTGCAAGGGACATTTTCCACACAAAAAAGTCAGAAGCACAAACAGTCATCCTAAAAGAGCAAGCCTCCATGTCAGTGAATCAGGTGGGTTGGTATACTACTTTGTAACGTGAGGCAATCTTGGAGTTCCCACTGATAACCATTAAACTAGCAAATTTATAAGATTCAATGTCATTAGTTCAAGCCAAGTCAACTGACATCAGCAATCAGTCTTTAGTCCGCTTTTCTTCCTCATCATTTGAGCTTACATATTTCCCTCAAGTTAAAAAGCAACGGCTCCCAAAAAAATGAAGTCCTAATGACTCTATTGAGGAAGCTTTTTCTCACCATCTCCGATTCCTCTAAGGCTCCACGCATAAAGTCAAGTGCTCTGAAAGGAATGACATAACATTCATCTTAATATTAAATTTCTTTACATGCCATCTGGTGCCTCTACCAATCTCAACGGTATTGATTGTAGCCTCCCTAAACAAATCCTGCACATGACCAAGTGTATTCATCCATGAATTCAAGGGTGTTCATAAATGTCAAAGATCTATCCATGCCCAACACCGAGTAAATGGTAACAACTATCATGTGATGTTGCTTTTTTTTTTAGTGTGAAATTATTGGGTGCCTATCAAAATACTATAAACTAATTTCATCTTTCACGGGTACAAAAATTGAGATATTTTTATTAAATGTGTCATTCACCATCCAGCTTAAGATGGGCTCCAGTGTCCACTTCATGCAATAATGAATACTGTTGTTGTTAGACCCACGAATTAAAGGGTTGTTGCTTGCTTCCTATCCTCAACACAAGTGCACCTACTGGAGACCCGATGAGGATCATTTTAAAAGTTGTTGCACAAGTCTAATGATCTAACGCATTTAAAGGGGAGAAGGCCCAACATCAACAATGATAATGATCTAACGCATTAACTTCTTCTTGCCACAAAGGTGCCTCAAAAAACGATCTTAACTTTGACAGGATAGATTTCTAACGTGGCCTCACCCACCAAAAAAAAAAAAATACTATAAGGACCCGAGCTTAACAATCATCAGCCCTTTCAACTTCCAGTCCCAGCTTACTCCTTTCACTCTTTTTAGACCAGATTATGTAGCTTCTTTCTCAAAGAGTACGATCTTGAGGAGGTAAATGATGAAGGAACATGCCTAGTTGAAGGCCTAATTGCTAGCAAACTCAGCTTATTTGAACTCAATATTCAAAGAAGGTGCTGCCATCCTCACTAACATTAATTTTGAAGCTTTACATTGAAACAAGCCCCAATATCCTGATTGCAAAACTAAAGAGGTCATTCTGGATGAAGTTAGATTCATCATGCTCCAAAAGATGAAACAAAAGTTGCAAGATGATACGGCCTTGGCGATCTTGTAATGTCTAAAGGAGCACCACAAATAAGGTGCGATTCATCCATTTTGCTTCCTCCAATAGAGTAAAATATGTAAGGCTTGACTTTAGCTATCTCTTAATCTCCAACAAAGTTGAATTTGTAAACTTCGATGACAACTAACATAAAAAAATTCCAAATGAAGTTAAAATTATGAGAGTTAACGTTCATACTCTCATGACTCTAATAGTCAACTCCTTAGTTGACATCAAAAGAAACCATGAGGGAGTGAATATTGACTATCAGAGCACTCAGAAATCCTCAATACCGACAAAAACTATAAATTCTAACTTCAATCACTCCAATCCTTCAACTAAACAAAACCCATAAATAGTCGCTCAAAGACAACTATCATTAATTTTGATACTCTGTTAAATTCAGAAAATTGGAGAGTAAAAATGCTTCATTTTATTATACAAAACTATCCCTATTTATAGATCTATACAATATATATTAAAAAAGAAATAAATAAATATGGAATCATGCTTAATTGCCCTAATATAATCCTTCCTAAATCAACCACCCGAATATGGAAGGAGATCGACATGATCCAAGTGAGCCTCCCATGAATCCCCATCCTTGCCATGGGATAAGGGCCAAGGGTTGGTTGAGATTTAACAGCATGATCCAGGGGAGCCTACCACGGATCCCCATGCTAGTCATGGGATCAAGGGCCAAGGGACGGTTGAGATTTTAACACTCCCCCTCAAGCTGGGGAATACAGATCTGTCATTCCCAGTTTGATAATTAGTCCCAAAAAAGTAGAGTCGTAAAATCCCTTGGTGCACAATAGAGTCCTCCATTTGGTCAAAACTTTGGGAGAAATTAGCTTCAAATCTTTCAGTGACAAATGGTAGAAAAGAGGCCTATATTAAGCAAGGCAATAGTGAAGGTTGTATTGGTTATAGATAGGATAACAACCACAATGGAAGGTTAGTAATGAAGGCGTGACAGTAGGAAAAAATATATATTTTTAGGTGTGCGGCAAGCTTCAAGGACAGCAGCCGAAAAACACGTCTTAAGTGGCTCAGCACATGGGACGCAAATCTCCTCTCATCTGATCGAGCCATCCTTCAGCCCAATACAAATCAATCGTCCGACTCCATTCGAACACTCTTGTTTGATTGACGTAAGGCCTTTAATCCCTTTCGTCTGATTGCAGGAAGGAGTGCAAGTCTTGCGCTCTTACTTGTCCCGGCCCTAGACCTACAGAGAGAGAACTCTCACTCTTTCCATATGCACGTAAGAGGAGGTTCTATGCTCGACTTCTCTCGCTTCTGCTCGGTCAACTCTGGACATTGCATGCGAGAGGCCCCTTCCCGTTGGACGCAGAAGAAGCAAAAGGACCAATACTCCTTAGAATTCCGGCAATGAAAGCCAGGAAAGACTTGTATTCCTCATAATTCTGGCAATGAAGGCCAGTGGTGGGAATTTATATTCCTCAGAATTCCAGCAATGAAGGTTGGCAGTGAGCATAATTGTCAATGGTGCAAAATAGCGCGTTATTCGCCGTTAATAGGTAGGGCGGTGAGAACCTGCATTCCTCATAATTTTGACAATAAAGGCCAATGGTGAGAAATTGTAATCCTCATAATTCTAGCAATGAAGGCTAGTGGTGGGAACCTGTATTTATCAGAATTCTAGTAATGAAGGCCTGTGGTGGGAGCTTGTATTCCTCAGAATTATGGCAATGAAGGCCGATGGTGGAAACATGTATTCCTCGAAATTTTAGCAATGAAGGCTGATAGTGGGAACTTGTATTCATCATAATTCCAGCAATGAAGGCCAGTGGTGAGAATCTGGCTCTGATACCATGTTAAATTCAGAGAATTAGAGAGAGAAAATGCTTCATTTTATTATACAAAACTATCCCTATTTATAATCTATACAAGATATCTTAATAAAGAAATAAATAAATACGGAATCATGCATAATTACCCTAATATAATCCTTCCTAAATCAGCCACTTAAATATGGAAGGAGATCGACATGATCCAGGTGAGCCTCCCACGGATCCCCATCCTGGCCATGGGATAAGGGCCAAGGGATGGTTAAGATTTAACAGCGTGATCCAGGTGAGCCTCCCACGGATCCCCATGCTGGTCATGGGATCAAGGGCCAAGGGACGGTTGGGATTTTAACACTCTCTAAATCCCCAATAATAATAGGTTCATAGATTGATTCCTAAATCCCCAATGAAGTGAAATTCACAAGACCCAAATCCAATCATCCAACAATCTCAAAGGAGAAATTAAATTTAAGCAAAAAAAAAACCCAAGTCAGGCATGAGAATACACAACAACAACAACATCAAGCTTTTATCCCACTACGTGAGGTCGGCTACATGAATCCTTTTTCTCCATTGTGTCTTGTTAAAAATTAATTTCTCATTTAAATCTTATAAAGAAATGTCATTTCTAATATTTTCCAACCAAGTTTTTTTGGGTCTACGTCTACCTTTCTTAACATAGGTCAAATCTAATACATCTACTCACCTAACATGGTCATCGGAAGGCTGTCGTTTTACATGACCAAACCAGCTAAGGCGACTCTCTCTAATATTATCTATCATTGTAGCTACTCCAACCTTTTCACGGATATGCTCGTTTCATATCCTGTCTCTAAAAGTAAATCCACTCATCCACTTGAGCAGCCTCATCTCAGCAACACATAACTTAATATTATTCTTCTCTTTTAATGGCCAACATTCTGCACCATAAAGCATTGCAGGTCTCACCACCATCTTATAAAATTTTCTCTTAAGTTTGAGTGTTACTTTCCTATTACACAACAAACCCGAAGCATTCCTCCACTTCAACCATCCAACTTGAATTATACTAATAATATTCCCATCTATTTCACCATCACTTTGAACAATAGAACCAATATATCTAAAATTAGACATGAGAATATGTTAAAAGAAAATTACATACAATGATGTGTCACAAAAAGATGGATCTAAGCCTGCCCCTGGTGTGAAACGGTATCCCCATAAAAATTCAAGTAATAAGGCCAATAGTGAGGACAATGAGTATGATCTACTCTACGCACATAGCATATTTGTAAGTAATTTATTGAATGTTAGCTATGGTAGAAGTGATTGTGAAAGAAAAGAGCCCGACACATTCAATTATTGCGAGATCCTAAGAGGAAGTCCTGTTGACATCTTAGGAGTGGCAATGGTAAAAAGAAATCTCAATATGCATTATGGACCATTCCCTTATGCACTAGTCCAAAGTCTCTCAATAGAACAACACAAGAAGTTCAATCCTAAAGCATCACAAGAAATGAAATGCAATATCAATGCAAGGCATAACTCTTCTTATTGAATGAATTTGAAACAATTGAGCATGATGATGACATAGATAATCTTCTAGATGTTTGATAACAAGTTTCTTGCCCCCAACTATTACGAGATGTCTATCCATGTCAAAATCCAATTAGGAAGATTTGATATATACTAACATTTTGCAATAATAAAGAAGTATAGACTAGTAATTGATAGTGGCATTACAATGCATATCATATCTACTTAAGCACTCATAAGGAAAACCCAACAAGATAAGCCACACCTTACACCATTCCATAATAACAAGGTAAATCACACCTTCATGCCTACGTCCACTAAAATCTTAATTTCAATAAAACTAGGATGTTATGATGGCGACGTAATATCCTCCCTATAGACATAGCAATTTTTTTGGTAGACCTTGGTTATTTAGCATGGATATTATTCACTATGGTCCAGGTAATAATTGTGTATTCAAGACAACAAAAGACCATCACATTATTCTATATCAAGCTAAATGAAAATAAGGTACCATAATGAACCAATAAGTCTAGAACTCCAATCTATCTGCAACCATAACAAAAATGCATAGCTCCGGTTAATTGTGATAACTCGCCTACTACGTTAGACACCCATTATACTTCTCCCCAACCATTTTAGATACCTATCTTAATGACCCTAGAACCCATCTACATTAGATACCCATACTGATGAGATTATTATTCTAAAAAATGATGTTGCACCTCTGGTTCAGGGCCATATATAAATTATGTTCTTAGATTATTTGACTATTTTATTTAATACATCCTCTAGTGAGAATTGACGAGCCTCATATTACATCATTGCCCCTGATAAACACATACGGCATTACAATCTCTAATTCTAAGCCTACCTTACTTGACATACATACATGTTATTGAGTTGACTAATAAACCAACGTCTTTTAGTGACACGTAACCTAACCTAGCACTTTCATTTAGATTATTATTGCAATATATATTGCGCCTCATTAAGCAGCATAAATTGCATGGTAGCATTCACGATTTGTTTTGTCTTTTGATCTATCAAATATGACCAAATCCTTCATTATATGCTACTATATTTTCATTAGCACTTGATATTCATAATCTTCATCCACATCTGCTACAAGTTAAAATAAATTCTGACAAACTTGTTAAAACTATTTTTTAAAAGTAATAATCTTGAGAATATGATAATAATGATAATTCTTTTATCTTACATTCATTTCCCTTGTTTGACAAAGACAAAAGGCAAGATGCTACATAAAAATCTTGGGCTCACTATTTATTTTTTTAATTGCCTCCTAATTGATCTAATTTTAGGAATAATTCACATATATTGTTATGACTTATGAGGTATAGTTTGCAGAGCAAAACAAGATTATCAGCATTAATCCAATTCACGGTGCGGATAAACTAAACCATAATTTAGTTAAATCTGAACATAATGAATACAAGGCTATTTAAATGTTCCAATGTTCATGAAAATAAGCTGAACATAAAAGACAACAATTCTTCCCTTTACACAACACAAGAAAAATCAAGTCAGAAATATTTACCTTGGTCCAAGCAATTCCACAAGCATTGCATAAGGTCCGTGGTCCTTCAGGGCCACGACGCATGTGAGGTGTGGCCTTCGAACTAGTGCCGCAACGAAGACATCTAAAGTTTCAAACAAATATTTACTGATAAGTTGAGGGACTGCATGTCTTCAAACGCAATCGTAGCTAATAATTTAGATTGAAACATAAACATTCTTACATAGAATAAGACGAGTATATCACTCTACAATACTTCATAAAATAAAACTTCATTTTATGTGTAAGTTCCGGGAGAATATGATATGTTGACTGCATATTCTCAAAATTTTTGTGTGCCATACTTTGTATGCCTGATTTAAAACCAAATACATTTGATACCAAAGAAAATAGAGGTATGATCAAGAAGAGGAAAGAGAGAGGTAGAGAGTGTGCAAATCAGTGGAATGTTGAAACAGTTTGGAATGCAACCAAGAAGACTAATCTAAGAGATGAATCAATTTATGCGTCTGAATTTGAATGAAATAAGATCCTAAAACCATTTAATTGGGACTCCAACTCATCACTAGCTTTATACTAACTATATGGAGTCAAATTTTTTGTCAGCTGCAACATTTGGTGCATTTTCTACACTTCATTGTGCATACTTAAACAATTTTCATATATTCAAAACCAAAATTTCATAGGTGTCATTCCATTGCCTATCACATAATCATTTCTCATTTGAATGTTCCTAATTTTATCATGCATCCATCTTAAAAGTGCACATTTTTGCCACATTCAACTTAGTTGTCAATAATTGCCTTGAAACACTTGAATTACTCGATTCTCAATGATCTATTTATTGCATAGTATTTTGGAATCATTTCTCCAATTTAACAACACAACATCAACTGAAAAAATATCTCCATATTTCTAACCACATTCTTTTATATATTAGATTAATTGCGCATAACATTGCTTTCACTTTCAATAAAATTGATAAAAAATTATCAATTTCATATCAACCAACTAATGGAATATGATTCATATTAGCGCACACAGCTAACTATTTTAGCATATGATTCATAAATTTGATTCCCCTATAATTATCAATTTGATTATAATTATAATAGGATTACATTAATGATAAGCATTATGTTCATATCTTTTTGTATTAGTAATAAAAATGTGTACAAAGAACATCCAAAGTGAGCTGCCGTTATAAAAATTGAGTATATAATATTTGATTTTAGTGGTTGTGATCATTGTTCAAAGCAATGTGAAATAGATGGGGATATTATTAGTAGAATTCAAGTTGGATGGTTGAAGTGAAGGAATGCATCGGGACTGTTGTCTGATAGAAAAGTACCCCTCAAACTTAAGGAAATTTTTTATAAAATGGAGGTGAGATTGCAATGCTTTATGGTGCAGAATGGTGGCCATCAAAAGAGAAGCATAAAATTAAGTGAAGTGGTGCAAAGATGAGTATACTTAGGTGGATGAGTGGCTTTATACTTTGAGACAGAATGTGAAACAAATGTATACATGAAAGGGTTGGAATAGCTCTAATGGAAGATAAGATTAAGGAGAGCCGTCTTAGATTATTTGGTCACTTAAACGTCGGCCTTTTGATAACCTTTTTAGGAGAATAAAAGTATTAGATCTAACATATGTTAAGAAAGGTAGAGGTAGACCTACAAATATTTAATTAGAAATCATTAAAAATGACACTTTTCTTAGATTTAAATAAAAAATTGACTCTAAAAAGGATACGATGGAGAAAAATGATTCATGTAGCTGACCCCACATAGTGGGATAAAGGCTTATTGTTGGTGTTGTTGTTAGTTGTGATAATTGTTTAAAAGAATGCCATCTAAAGTGGGCCATAGATCGAGGCGCGCAAAAAATGCTTAGAAGCGTAAGTCATAAAGGTGTAAGGCACACCTTATGGCATTTTTTATGAGTGTAAGCCTCAATTTTCTCTGTTATTGGTATTGGGTTTTTTTAATTTATAAGCCCAAAATCCAACTTCCATTATGATTTACACCTAACTCTTCAATTATGACATTTTTTTTAACTCCCCATATTAATCCAATGTAATATAAAACAAAGTAACATATTAATAATACAACAAAGTAATCCATTATATTTAAATCACCATTTGATATTTTTTTTAAAAGTTTGAACTCTACTTTGCTACTTTCTTTAAATTGCTTGTGTAGTAGAAGTTATTCTCAATTTAATAATCATTTTAATGTTAGCATTGATATTTTCATTCTTTTCATCATCAAACACATTCATCCATCCTCAATTTTAAATCTTTTACTATTTTTGTTATTATTCATTCATCCTTTTAAAATATATCATTAACAACCAAAAGATTTATTTCATCATCATCGATTTTTTGTCTCTATAATTTGAAGTGTGTATCTTTTAATTTTTTATCAAACATAACACAATCATTTAACCTTGTTCATTTGTCCTATAGCTAATTTGTTCATTCTCATTGTGTAATAGAATAAAGTATATATATTATTATTAATAATATACAACCATTAAAAAAGCGGACGAGGCGTCCGCATTGAGTCGCGCCTCAAGTCGAGGCGGTCATGCGTATTGGGGCTTACGCCTCGAACCATCCAGCGAAGCCTACGATTTTTTCGCACGAGGCGTACGCATCAGAGCGTAACGCCTCGAGGCAGTACGAGGCGAAATTTTTTTTGGTATATATGTAAATACGACGCAGCAGATTCGTGTTCGCGTATTCACGTATAGGATTAGGGCTTCCTGTGAGAATTGAAAGGCGAACTATAGGCGAAGCCATGAGGGAAAAAGACGAAGCCGTGAGAGAAGGAGACGAAGCCGTGAGTGCAGAAGACGAAGCCAGAAGGAGACAACACAGGAAACGAAGCCGAAAGCAATAACAATTTCGAAAGCAAGAAACGAAGCCGAAGTTGTGAGTGCAGGAAACGTTCAGACCTCGATTAGGTCGGAAGAGCAGGTGAGCGGTGTTGTGGGCTTTGACTTTGACGTGCAGTAACGAAAGCTTGAATAACTCCTGATTCAGCTTTCTTTCTTTCGTCCGCTCAATACATGCTCGGTACCGCTAGGTACATGCTCGGTACTGGCTCGGTACTGGCTCGGTACCGAGCAAGTATATGCTCGGTACTGAGCGGTACTTGCTCAGTACCACTAGGTACATGCTCGGTACTGAGCCAGTACCGCTCGGTACTAAGCGGTACATGCTCGATACCGAGTCGGTACCGCTCGGTGCCGTTATATACATGTTCGGTACTGTTAGGTACATGCTCGATACCGCTCGTTATCTTTCCATACAAACAACTTACGAACTTTCAAAACAAGCAGAATTTCAAAATTACTCTTATAATAAAATTTTGTTCTGGGGTCGCTACACCCTTCGACCCCCGGCAGACCGATATATTGTTATATTCATGTTATCTTATTATTGGAAGTACAAATAATTGTTAAAATCTATCCTATTATTGATTTTGTGTTGTAATTTCTTTACCTGTGAATAAATAAAAATCTTGTATATATCAATAATTTGATGTTGATTATTTATTTCTATAAATTATTAGCATGACTAGTGGCACAAGAAGGAAAGATCTTGCATGGAAATATGAAACTCAAGTTGAAGTGTCAGGTGAAGGTGCAAAGAAGGGATTTGTTTACATGAAATGTAATTTCTGTGATAAATGCATAACTGGTGGCGTCAAAAGGTTGAAGGATCATCTAGCCTGCACTCATGGCAATGTGGGACCATGTACAAAAGTACCTGATGAGGTGAAAAAGGAATGTACATATTATTTAAAAAAGTTTGCCACCACAAAGGAGGTCACACAAAGAAATATGGAAGAGATGATAGGTAACTCTTCTTATTATGGATCACAGCATGAAGGTTTAAGTAGCGGAAGCCATCTAGTTTCTTCTATCCAAGGCACTCGGGGTCCCATGGATAGATTTATGATAAATATTGATGATAAGGATAACATAAACACTTAGGGTCTTCAGCCTCCTACTGCTACAAAAGAACTCAGGAATAGAGTTTGTTTGGATATCGCCAGATTCATCTATGAAAATGGGATTCCATTTAATGTTGTTAGGAGTCCATTATGGATCAATATGTTACGATATGTTGGAAGCTATGGAAGAGGACTACAACTTCCAAGCATGTATGAACTGAGGACTTGGATGCTGAATAAGGAGGTCAAGACAACTTCAAAAATGGTGGATTATGTTAAGTAGACTTGAATTAAGACAGGAGTCACAATAATGTCAGATGGTTAGTCAGATATTCGACATAGAAGTATTATTAATTTCTTGGTCAACAATCCAGATGGAATAATTTTTCTAGATAAAGAAAAAAATATTACAAATGAAGAAGAGTTTGAGGATGACTTTGACATTAATTATGAAGATTCTTACGAAGACAATCAAAGTGATGATGAGCCTGCATTGGGTCTTGATCCTAAAGGGATGTTTTATTTTTAAGTGAGTTTATTTTAAATCTTTTTTTTCCAGTAATATACTAATATTATCTTAGAACAAATCATCAAATTCACAATTGATATAATATTTTGTTATTTTTTGCCATTATTCATAATTTTAAATTACTCTATTTTTATCATTTTTTAGGCTTACGCCTCGATCCGCCTCGAGGCTTACGCCTTGCCTCGCTTAGCCAAAATGCCTCGATTCCCGATTTCGCCTTTTAAAACATTGATAATATATAATAAAAAATAATAAAACTTAACTATAATGAGGCGTTGCCTCAAAATGCCTTGAGGCGTTAAGCCTTGGTGTGCGCCTCATTTAAAAAAGACGCAAGCCTCATTGGCACCGGTGAGGCTCAAGCCTTGAGGCATTCATTGTGCGCCTCAGCTCAAGGCGTGAGCCTAAAACAATTTTTTAAACCATGCTTGTATGCTAGCATGCTGATGTAGGGTACCAACCAAGCTGCATACAGCATAGGTTCCCTGGGCATGTCGGCCGGCAATTTGGCATATAATGCACATTTATACATCCTGCTTGCAAGGTACTACTGATATGAATCTTATATATTGGTCATTTGATCTTTGCTTGCGAGAGATTCGTGTATCACTGTATTTGATTGCCATCAACTAATTCTTGACTGTAGGAAGAATCCAACATCTGCTGCACGTTGTTCGTTGTCATCAATAGGTGGATTACTGTAGGCATGACGAATCTCCTACAGTTGCTTGCAAGTGTTCATATTTAAAGCGAGCTCTTGATTCTTGTTTGCATATGAATCGTCACATCATAGATCCCCTACTTGTTCATCCACTGCAATCTCCTTGGATATGCTTATAGGGAACTCATTGCTAGGGGTGTCAATATTTGACACGACTCGAAAACCCGACCCGAACCCGACTCGAAAATTTCAGGTTCAGGTCAACTCGAACCCGAATCGGGTCGGGTTAGGGATTTCAACCCGTTTGAAAAATCGGGTCGGGTTCGGGTTGACCCGAAAACCCGAAATTAACCCGATTTGACCCGAAATTCCGTCTCTTACCTCGTGTCGCATCCGTCAATTTGCATGTCAGCCCTGTCGCGTCCCTTCAGTCAACTCGGTTTGTCCCTGCAAATTGCAATGGCGCTGCCGCGTTGAGCCTGAACTGCAGAGATCGCGACAAGCCGACAAGGCTGCGCCGCTGCGACTTGCGACCGAGCTACCGCTGCAGCGGCTACAGACCAGCCCGACCAACACCGATGTGCGGCTGCGGTGCACTCGTGCCGAACCGTCGACGCGTATACGCGCGTGAAAGGCCCGCGTGGACGACGCAGTGTTGCGCGTGGAAGACCCGCATGGACGCCGCTGTGTGCTCGGAGCTCGGTCGACGCGCGTGGAAGACCCGCTTTGTTGTGTCAGCGGGTCGGGTTCGGGTTGACCCGAACCCGAAGTGGGTCGGGCTCGGGTTCGAAAAATCGACCCGTTTGCAAAAACGGGTCAGGTTCGGGTTGATCCGAACAGTGCCGGGTCAGTTTCGGGTTCGACCCGGACCCGACCCGTGACCCGAAATTAACACCCCTACTCATTGCACCTGCCCCATGTCCAGAATCATCATTTACAAATGGCTTAGTGTGCTTATTTGCAGTAACAATAGTTGCATGTAAGATGTCGATGTTGACTACAGAGCATCACTACATTCATTTCTTGTGGCTCTTGTGTGAGCTGTTGTGTGCATGATAGTTTTTTTAGCATTGCCAGCAAGTGTCACCATTACAATCCACAAGCCAGTTGTTTGCTTGCATAACAAGTTTTTCGCTATTGCATGTACGAGGTACTTATGTTCCTTGCAATTAACTGATGTTATTTGCAATTTGTCCATGTCTGAAGATTTCCCACCACGAGTCTCCTGCTTGTTTATTAGCTTTCATTTGAATGATTTGAATTAACATTTCTCATTTGTATTTTCAATTTTTATTATTGTGCATTTTCAATTTTAGGGTTTAATTCTTTGTTGTTCTATTCATGTTTTGTTCCTTGCATTTTATTCAAGTCCCATGTATTGATGTTCAAGTTAGGTCCTCTATTCACTAAAAATTTAGGCAACAACCCGGCATCTCCCCTGTTTAGGAAAAATTTAGGGAGTCTTAGCCTTCCGCTATGTAAAAAAAAGACGTACACAGTCGGTGTCATCTGACACCGCGGCTGTAGTTTTCAATCCCACCGTGCCAAAAAAGGAGTGTATGGGTCTTCGGGGGTACCTGTGTAAAATGCACAATTTTTTCCCTATAGGCATTGAGGCACATATACGGGTACTTAATTTCTGCTCTGCCATGCTAAGAAAAGAGCGCACAAGGCTTACCTGTCTCACCACAAGCGCCACAATGAGTTTCCTTCCACCGCACTAAAAAAAACGCACATAGGTGGTTGCTCGCCGCACTGCAAATGCCGAGAAAAGCGTTGGAGGGAATATACCTTTGCGATCGGCAAGGTGATTATATCGGCGATGTCCGAGGCACGATGATCGATGACAACAAAAACTTCATTTCCCTTTTTTCTTTCCCTTTTTATAAATTATTTGTAAGTTAATGTGTTTTTTATTTTTCTATTTTGAGGCTTACGCCTAGATCCAGCTTGAGGCTTATGCCTCGCCTAGCTAAAGCAAAACATCTCGATTCCCGCTTTCGAGATTTTAAATCTACCAACTTGCAAATGACAATATCCCCTGCAGACATCCACAAGCAACACTGATAGTAGATATGCTGCAAGGATGTTAAGTCCCTATGCATAGATACGCAAGCAACGTGATATTTGCGAACGGGGACTAAAGATTGCAGCAAATACATGAGGACTACAACAAATGGAAGCACCTACGAACCGCTGTAGAAAACCCTTGCAGTTAACAACGACGCTGAGAAAGAAGCGCTCTCTTTTTTACATTGAACTTGAATGTTTTGTTGATCAAGTACAACTAAGTCCTCCAAATTGACAACTTTGGAGGTTCTAATAGTGACAGTTTGGATAAAACAAGGTGATTCGGTGTGTAAGGAGAAAGCCCACTGACATATTACCAAAGGAAGATCCTAAATGTGTCACTAAGTATGCAAGGTTGAATGATTTTGCAAATTTAAAGAACGACCAATTGAAAAGACGTCTTGATGGGAGGGCACACTAAAGTTGATTTGAACGAAAGTACCGATGAGACATATATTTTGTCATCTTGGCAGAAATATCGAGGTTTCAAGAGAAATGCTGCATAATGAAGGACAAATATCCGAAGATCAAGCTTCACAACCTAATTTCTTACACGTGCATCCTTAAATATTGTAGTTGTAGATTGAAGAGAGTTGCTCTTGGTTGCCATGTCAAAGACAATAGGAGAAACTTTCACGTCCCATGTGTATATCAGATACTAGAATGTCATTGGGATACTGAAAATTATCTTGTGCTTCGTCATGTTCATGTTTCGAGGAGACTACCTTGGGATGAAGTGGAGACAAAAAAATATAATAACACATCAGTCGAGCCTTTGGTCTCATCAAATAATGATATCTCATTTATTACAAAACGACCTCAAGTAATTTGGATGTTCTCGTCTGGTCTAACAAAAGGATTAGATGATTCGCGGATCTGATCTCTTGAAAGTCGAGAAGATGGAGCTTGCATCAGAATAATGAAGTATTTCATGGCTATTTTGGATGAAATACTATGATTCACATGTATGCAGAAATAGGGAATCTTTCGTAAAAAATGTGGGTCACTAGTGGACTGATACAGTAAACTTATGACACTAGGTCATCACACCAGACTAATCAGGTTATTTGCAAACAACGGGTGAAAGACATTGATGCATCATGCAGTGCGTTTGCAGACAAAAGTACACCCTTACAGGCAGAACGTTAAAGAAAATAACAACGTGCAATAGATGAAATGAGTTAAATTGCATTGTCGATACACGATAAATAAAGACTAACACACTGTTAAACAACATCATCAGATCTGCAACACTCATACAAGCAGAAAAAAGGCGTCTACAAGCTTCTAGATAATGCTGCGCACACTCAAATGATAATTATTCATATAGTTGATTATTGCCAAATATTTTAAAATGCCTTCATATATGCATTGCAGTAGGCATAATAATTCATGAAAGCATGTAATTCAGCAACGCAAGATGCATTATGCTATAAAAGTGCATCACATTTACATGCCAACATATTGCACATGCATACAGTTGCAACATGCAAAATGCACCATAACAAATGTGTCATTCAGTATGTAAGATGTATTGTGCGCATACACATTGCAGCATACAAAATGCATTATGCATGCACGCTATTCAACATGTGAAATGTATTGCGCAACAACAATGTGCCCTGCTGGCATGCAGATACATTATAAACTACATGTAAGCGCCTAATTATCATGCAAACAAATCAATGATTTGTAGATAAATTACGCATGCATGTTATGCCAATGTATTATACGCTATGTTAATGTGCTAGGCCACTATATTGTATATCAACCATTTCGTGCAAAAAAACAAATGCATATGCCAAAATATATACATGCATGCAAATACATAAATACACATATAAGCACATTAGCATATAAGTGAGAATATATTTATATATATATATATATATATATATATATATATATATATATATATATATATATATATATGTGTGTGTGTGTGTGTGCGAGCGCGCGCGCGCTAATATGCACATTGATCATACACATCCATCGTAATGAGTGCATACAACCACTATAGAAACACATTATGCAAATTGCATGCAAAGATATATACCCTCATGAGCCCCGACGAGCTAGTTGTGTACGCACACGTGATGTATGAAGATGTTGCGTGGGTCAAGAAATGAACCTAAGTTCGAGCCTGATCCTTCTACATAAATAGAAGTCGGCACGGCTCGAATAGTCAAATAAATGTATGGTCGCGGCGTAGGCCATAGCATTTATTTTATACATTAATATTAGGCCTTTAAGGTTCAAAATAAGAGAAATTCACTAATGAAGGCATAAAGTCGACAATGAACCTGATCATCTGTTGACAAGTTGACAGAGCCAATAAGGTTTAACAAATAAAATGAAAGTGGCTATAAAAACCCCGATAATAGCCATGTTTGCAGAAAACCTCAACCGGAGGGGACCACAAATATTTAAAAGTTCTCCAAAATGCCCATAAAAATTTAAAATTCTAAAATACCAAAATTTAAAATATTTAAAATTAAAATAAACCATCAAACACTTAAAGCAAAATATTCATCGACCCTCTGTAAATAGTTTGTCGGGGTGGACAGATTAAAAATCACTTCAGCTCACTAAGAGCTAATGTCTAATCGAGAATATCACTAGGATTCATTATCAATCTGTCTCTTGCTAGTAAGGATGTGGCACGTATACTCTAAATGATGGTTTCACCGCCAAACGACACCACACTGATGGTTTCGCCACTAAATGGCACCGATGGTAAACAATTATAATCGGGACCCTCTGACTAGATGGTTTTGCCGCCAAATGACACCATTAAATTACGGTCATGGTCATAACACGTATATTTCCAAACGACTTCAAATCATTGAGCAATGAATTAATAGAATATGACTGATAGGGCACAAAGCCCTTTGTCAGCTAAGGTGGATTTAAATTTGTTCCCTTAGACAAATATTCACCCAATGTCTACAAGATACCAATGGCTGCCGACAAGGATCCTTCTGTTAGGTTGGGTCGATTACTTCCTTTGAGTAAGTAGACTAGGGACCATGATGATCCGGGACGATGAAACCATGAGATCGTGATTGCGTTCATCATCATTAAGCCCACCATCCGCTTTAAGTGCAAGGTGGTGAATTTCTAATTTTAAATATCAAATTTTAAACATCTATGCATGTTGCTACTATACGCTAGATACTCTAAATCTATTTGACAACTAGCTCATAGAAAGTTTTATCTTGTCATCGAGAGTGGCAATTAACTATAGGGGCTTGCGCCTATAGGAAAACAAAACTCATATCATAAATTCCTCGCAAAATGAGGAAGAAATTTTTGGGTAGTCTCTTATTTAAAATCCAATGTCTTAGAAAAATTAGTCTTAGAACCTACTTGTTAAAACTTTCCATGACAACTCGAAGAAAAAGAAAGGGGTCATGGACAGGCCAGGGCGAGGATTCTCGTAGCTCACAGTGATGTGAGTAGGGGAGACTTTTGAATTCCGAATTTATGATATTAGATTTCTTGTTTATGTTGAATTGTAAGTGAGAGAGACTTACATATTTTAGACTTCTTATTTAAGTTGAATAGTTTATCTTAGACTTCATGATTAGTATTTAATGCTCGTTTAACTTTTTATGATTTTATTTTGACTTCTTATGATCTTACTTTGATGTTAATTTTTTTTCATATTCTTTATTAATTTAATGGTTTAATTTTGAGGCCAAGACCTCAAAATACCTTGAGGCTCACACCTCACCTCACAAAAAGAAAACATCTATATTATAATATTATTCATCAATATTATTAGAATATAATGTATTACCAAAGTTAGATAGATCAAGTGTATTTAATCCATCATACATAAGAAAGGGGAGATAAATTAAAATATGACTACTAGAGTTAATGCTAAGTAGTTAAAATGGAGAAGTTTCACAAGAGTATTATGCAATACGAAATATCATACAGACTTAAAAATCAATTTTATAAAACTACAATTGGGCTGAACAATTTAGTATAACTGAATGTTGGGCAATAAAAAGTTATTTATAGATATTTTGAAAGTGAAAGAAATAAGAATGTTAATATGAATCTTGGACAAAACTATGAAGAAAAAATTAAGGAATGATCATATAAGAGGCATTGCAAAAGTGACATGTATTGAAGGTTAGGTAATTGAATAAAGAATTTATTAGTTGGACATGCATAATAAATAGAAGAAATTTAACTGATTAAATTGATAGAAAAAAAGTGTCTAAATATTAGAAATGAGGAGAAGAACTAAAGTAACATAGCTATTCAAAGTAACTAAAGTCATCCTAAGCCAACTAGATTCTACTTCTCTTCTCAACTTCCATTAAAAGTTCGATCAATTTTCATCGGCCATGAATTCTCTTATTTATATCCTAATGTACCAGATCAATTTTGAACTCACCATATGATGTGAAACCAACATGCGTAGGAGCTCATTAAGACAATTAAGAAGGATTAAACAATTTAATTTCACTTGAAAGCTTATTGTCGAGACAAGATAATTCAATAAAGATTCTTGGTTTTCAACTCGCTTAGGCGAAGGAGTACATGTAGATTAACTAATCCTTGGAGATAAACAAAAATAGTAGCAAAGCTAAGAGCTATTAAACAACAATCCACAACTTAATAATGAGAAATTTCACCTTGGGGATTATTCACTCGATTACACTAGGCTTGGCGAGAGAAGATTTTGCAACTAGAATTGAGATCACCACTAGGAAGAAGATGCCGGAAGTCTTTGTCCGTCGGAAAGTAGTCGGAGTAGGTGGGGTTGGCGGATGTCCGATGATGATCCAACGACTTGGTGGAAGATGGATCTCATGATCCGCCATTCAACATTGAAGTGGAGAGGGGAGGTGTCGTCTTCTCCTTTCCTTGGCTTCTCTATTCAAGGGACGAGAGAGAGGTGGCCGGCGGGATTTTCAAGGAGTGGGGGAAGTTTCGGCCAAGTGGGAGAGATGGGCGGGTGTGGAAAAATTAGATGAGCTAGGTTAGATGAGGTGGCAAGTGGTTTACTAAAATCTGAAATTAATTCTCAGATTTTAGTATAATGGAGGGAATAATTTGAAAGGGGATTTCAAATTTCCAAAAGTAATTAAGGGGGAATTAATGGGTAATCAAGAGGGGCCCATATATGTGGTCGGCGGCTTAATGAGGGAGAGGGAGGGATTTTAAAATTAAAACTGAACTTTAATTTCAGTTTTAAGTGGATTGGGAGGGAAATTTTGAAATCCAAATATGATTCCAAAACGGTCAAGGCATTAATAGCATTTAATGGGGGAATTTCCTTGGGTGGCCGGCGGCATGCTGAGAAGGAGGAGAGGAAATTTCATGATGTGGCTTCCAATTTGAATTTTAGTGATGTGGCACAAGTAAATGAAAACTCCAATTTTAAATTGAATTAAAATTGGGAACCGTCATGAAAACTTTCCAAATTTGGAATTCCAAATTAGGAAAGAATTTGAAATTCAAAATTCAAATTTCAAATTTGGACATGTGGTAGAGATGGGGTGGACGGTTGAGGGGAAGTCGCCGGCAGGGTGGTCGGCCGGGGCCGTGGATGTGGCCGGCGGTGAACCTCCAAGGGGTGGCGGCAAGTGGAGATGTGAGGGCTATTCTTGAAGTGGATGGGAAGGAGAGGGATATGAATACGAGTGAGAAGATAAAAAAAATCTAACCACGAATCGAGGACTCTTCCAACGATTGGTGGGCCTTGCGAATTGCTACACTTGAGCTCTCTTCCCTCTCAAGCACTCATGCTAGAAAAGTAGAAACAAAACATAACTTTTTTTTATTCAAAATATTCATCCCCTCATTACATAAGAAATGGCCAAAATGACAACGGAAACAAAAGACTAAAATGCCCCTTGGGCTACAATAGAGACCAAATACCCATAAGGGTAAAAATGGAAAAACTGAAAAAAATAAAATAAATTACTACATAACATGACAAAATAAATAAAACTTCTGATCGTGGCCGTCGATCTCCGGTGTCTCCGATGGCACACATGTCGAAATTGCTGACGATGTCCTCATCACCATAATGTGTCACAATATTTATGATGAACTACAATCATGATTGCCACTACTCTAAATAGCACGAATTGCAACGTTATGATCCTTGCTTGCATCACTATTGTGTGTCCCCATGATCTTGGACCGAATGATGCCTACCAAAACCTCTTCAAACAATTGATTTTCATCCTCTTTAATCTGCCACACCTGATGGGGACATCAGATCGTGGAAGGTTTATCAGAGACATGGCCGCCGATCTACGGCCACGATTGAGCCTTTGTATTTATGAGTCATTTTTGTTATTTTATTATTTATGTATTTTATTTGCTTATTGTTATTTTTGGGTCTTTCCGTTTGTACCCCTTTTAATGGGATGTGTCTTGTATGAGCCCAAGGGGCAATTGAGTCTTTTATTTCTTTGAGTCCATTGTACTTGGCTATATATAGCCCTTTGCTTATTGTTTCATGGGAATGAAATGAATTAATGATTATTGAGAAATTTTCCTCTTGCTTGAGCATTGTGAGAACTTGTGAGTTCTAATGGAGAGAGATCCCTAGGAGAGCGAGATTGGCGTAATACCCACCAACTTTGATAAGTCGGGTTCGTGGTTCTTCCCCCTTCCCTTTCCTTGGCTTGGCCGCCGGATCCCCCACACCCACTCCCCCCCCCCCTCTCAACCTCACGGCCTAACTCCACCCAACCACCCCCTCTCCCACTCGTCCAGAACCAGTGGCCGCACCCCTAGCTGCCAACCACCTTTAGTTTCCCACTCCCATCCCCTTCTTTCCTAATATGGATTGAATATAGTAGGATCAAATTTGAATTCAAATTCAAGAAATTTGAAATTCAAAATATTTCCTAATATACGAAATCTATTTTAGGAAAGTCTTTAAAACTCAATCAATTCAATTTATGATTGATTGGGATTTAAATTTGCCTTTCCTAATTTCCAAATCCCAAATTAACAAGCAATAAACAATTGCTTCAATCCCCCACACCCCCATTACTGCTGCCATCCTCTCTCTCTTGGGCTTGGATTAGGAAGCTCTTCTTAATTCCCACTTTCTCTGCTTAGAAATAAATCCACCTCATGCTAGCCGAAACTTTTAAAGCCAAAACCTTTAATTAAATTTCCAATATCTGAGAATAGGAATTAGGAAATACTTCCCTAATTTCCTCCCAGCTTACCGCCACCCCCATATTGAATTTTCCCAAAATCTGTCCACGGGACAGTGCTCATCTTTGGGAAGATTTGAAGAGCAAACCTGTTGTTGGCCGAGACCTTCAAAGGCTCTTCTTGGTTGCTTCTTTCCCCACCTTCTCTCATCACAAGCAACCCCTCACTTGAGTTCTAAAGCCCACACCCTCTCTCCTAAACTCTATATTTGTTTCAAGAGAGAAATCTGAACTTCTCTCAGGTTTGGGAACGAAATCTGAAATTGTTCTCATATTTCAGAAAGAATATTTGCTACCTAGTCCTCATGCATGGCGGATCCATAAACTGAGTATGGGTTGACTTGGGACGACGACGATTTCACCGACATCCTACGATCCACCTTCTTCGACGTGAATCCGAGGATTGACCACACCGTTGAAGAGTACTTGGAGCGGATCTTAGATACTTTGGTGGAAGCTATCAACGAACACTTCGAAGGCGTCGAGTGGAGGATCTCCACCTCTCCCTAGCGAAGGTTTCTCTTTCCCCTTGTGTCTTATTCCTTTTAGTCTAAACTCTTCTTGGTTTGATTGTAGTCACGACGGACTCTTCCGCATTGCTCTTGCTTAAGCTTAGTAATCGTAGGATTTGAGTGCACCTCGATGCATCCTAATTCTCATTGTTAGATTAGGGGTTAGTTTGAAAACTACTACTGCTCATCGTGTTGTTTTTCTATTTATTTTGGAAGCTTCAAAGTTCTTATCATGTGATTTTAAACCTAAGCGGATAACCACTAATTGTTTTATTTCGTTGTTTGAATTTGCTAGTAGATTTGTTCTAGAATTATTCTGATCATAAGTTGTGCAAAATCTAAATGAATTAAACATTATATACGTAGTCCTGCATCATCACCAGTTGGATGCCTGTCTTATTAATCATTGGCAATTTAGGTACATTTGCCATTATTCATGTATTCTACTAAGCAAAAAAAGTTATCCATGCTCAATCAAAATAATCCCAGGCCATCTTAAACCCTCTCAAATCTTCCTTAAAGTGGGATCATCTTCTTCTTTCTTATTAATGCAAAAGTAATGTGATTTATAATTCACTACAATAGTACAATGGGCAAGGCATATGTCAAATGTATGGTTGTACTTGCTAATTTATCATTAAAACTCTCTCTAACTAGAATGAGCTTAGTTTGTTTATGCTTGATTTTTTAACCTAGAAAATATATTGTAATCTATGTTGGCTCTCAAAGAATCAGATTATCACAAGGGTCCTATTATTAAGAACTTTAAGCAAAGGGAAAATAGCCAAGAGAGATCGTCTTAATGCACTACTCAACAATATGGAGATTCTTATTATCATCATGTTTAAATTTTCAATCTTAAAACTCTAAGTTCAACCTTTGAAACCCAAGTACAATTTGTAAAATTACATGCAAAAATCTACACTTTGATCTATTAGTCATGATCCAATGTTTCTATTATGAATATTGCTCTCGTTCCTATACCAATTGTTTTTGCTAAGAGTTTTGGCAAAAGGAAATGATCTTAGCAAGAAGCCTTGCAATAAATCCCAAAATTCTCCAAACATATGGTCTTCTACTTTCTCCTCAATTTTCTCTACTAAAAGATCAGAGGAATCTATTCATCCCAAATTTATACCACCTCAATGACAATCACGATGACTTATTGATCCGGTCAAGCAGCCTATTGGATTCAAGGATGTTATTTGATGTTATTGTTTTCTAACCCTCAAGGATTTTGCTTTAAGATGACTTTCTAGTCTCTAGCTTACCATTATCCAATCTTTTTATGATTTTCAAAGCAAGATATCACCTAATTCTCTAATTCCCATAGGTCGTTAGCATCTTCTCACATAGTAAGCAAGAGATTCACTTCATGACTATATCACTAGGTTTACTAAGGCAACCAATTAAGTTACTGAGTAATTTTTTCTGTGGCCAAGCTAGCAGTCATCATCAACTTGAGATATTCTCCTTAAAAATTTTTGTGGCAAAGAATTATCTGAAAATTATGGTAGATGTTGTATGTATGGCCTTAAAATAAATAGGTACTAAAGAAGTCCTAGCACTTCTCCATCTCACATCAACAAATGTTACTATTGATCATCCTTGTGATAAGATAATGGATGATTTGCATGTTCAGTATCGTCACTAACAATATACCCATTCAATGTTAAATGGATGTTGTGTTATTTTAATCTTCAAGGATTATATTAAGAGATGGTTTTGTAGTCTCTGTCCTAGCTCAGGGTGTTAATATCAGACTCGACATGAAAATCGATCTCGAACCCAACATAAACAATCCGAGTCGAGTCAGCCAATATAACATCCCGGTCTGTTTTGGTCTACCTTTGGTGACTTGAAAAAATCATGGAGTTTGGGTTAACCCCAAATTAATTATTTAACTTTTATTGTGTCAATATAAGAACATTATGTACAAATCGGTGTGATAATTTAGATATCAAGGAAAGAGGGAAAATAACCAGTTCATTTTTTCTCTCTGAGGAAAATCAGACCAAATTAGCAAGACCTCGTTCACTTTCCTTTTCCTTGATTACAACAGCATAGACCCACACAAACAATAACACTGCAATAACATCATACATTTCCTAAATCCCCGTAAAGCATGCATGGTGTTCATGTGCAAGCTTTATAGTCCCTGAAACGGACAAGGCGTAGCTCAGAAGCCATTCATACTGAAAGTAACTGCACAGCATGAAACTATGCAACCCTAAACGATAAATCATATTATCATCGCATAAAGGTCAAACCTGAGTGGCCCCTCCATTCCATCATCACCGTCGTTCTGAACCTCGAGGTCTTGCTCCTGCCTGTGGGCGTTCTCACCGTAGTCCATATCGCCGGAAGTAACCGGTAGGTGCATCCCGGCTTTTACTTAGCTCACTGCGCCACTAGCAATTTGGTTGAGAAATACTGCCTCTGATGTTCAAATAGAAAGTAAGAAACCCAACTCTCGCCCAAACAAAAAATACTTTGAAAGTTGCAGATCATCGCAGATTCGGAATTTCTCCAAAAGCGCGCACGGTATAATAAAAAAGCGAGATGTCAACAAGGGAGGATGTGCCTCTAACCAAAACGAGTGGGACTCAGATTTTAGAGAATGGATACATTCTCTGATTCGTTGGAGTAACAAAAGGATAGCTTAAAATAGGTAAGCTTAGTACTTCACGGGTGAAGAAAAGCTCGTCGGTTCGTACTAGGGTTCTTGCCCTTCGAGTCGACATTGTAATGGAGGAAGGAAGCAAGCGGAGACGACGCGGTGAAGCCGGATCACCCGTGAGGCTCCAAGTACCAAAACACGGCTACCAGAAGCTGGTTGCTTGACACGAAAGCCTAAGGGGGGCTGTTTAGCAGGGGTGTCAAAATCTGACCCGAACTGAAACCCAAACGGAACCTGACCCAGAAAAATAGAAAATCCAGATTCGAGTCAACTTGTTTACTATACGGGTTGGGTTAGGGTTCAAGTTTTGACCCGTTTGTAAAATTGGGTCTGTATTGGGTTGACCCGGGAACCTGAAGTCAGCCCGATTTGACATGGGAAAAGGGTTGCTACCGTGCCGCATTTAGTGCGTGAGCCGGTGAGCGTGACACCATGACCTCATCTAGACTCTGGACGAGGCGTCGAGTCGCAGCCTTGTCGAGATGTCAAGTCTCACGCGTTAGTCGAGACAGCAGGTCATCCGTCAGTCCAAACCCGTAGGGGGCATAGGTGCACCTCGAGCGTTAGTCAAGATGTCGGGCCTCATTTCATCGCCTGCTTCGCTGGCATCGTGGCACTCGTAGTCCCACAAGCCGCATTTGCCTGTTGCGCTGGCCTCGCCTGCCGTGCTGGGTCGCTCCCGTTGGCGGCTGGCCTCGCCTATAGCGAAGCCTTAAAAGCCAACCAAACAGGTAGGTTTCGCAGGTCGAGTCGGACAACCCGGTAAACCGCACAGGTCGGGTCCGGGTTGAAAATCCTAACCCGTTTAACTAAACGGCTCGAGTTCGGGTCGACCTGTTTATGCCCGGGTCAAACTCGGGTTAAACTTGTACCCCACTCGTTGACCCAAATTGACACCCCTACTATTTAGCAACAAGTAGGGTTTAAGTGTTTAACTTTAATTGGATTTAGTAAATCGGTTAAATTCATATTTAGTAAATTCTAGTTAAATTGGTATGATATATGTTAAATTCTCATAAAATT